>CACRXK020005644.1:0-27429 GCA_902702795.2 Paramuricea clavata
TCTGGAAACATGTTTTGTATTAAATTTCAGGTATTGTTGAAAGTTTTTAGCTTTTTTCCTTGTTGAAATACAGCTATTTAGTGGTCGAAAACAGACATCTTTTAGGCGGCGTATTTTCCACTCCATACCTACATGGCGGCGATCATGAGTGGCTTCAAAGATGGCGGCCAAGTTATCGTTCCAGTTCTCTTATAGAGTTCACTGAGACTGCTGGACATCTAAAGCCAGTTTTCCACTTCAAGCGTATCGTACCGAAACGTATCAAAAAGTTTTTAAATTTCAAAATTTCGTCAATGTTGATTGGTTTGTACTTCCGTAGTACGCCAAAAAGTTGACTTATTATTTTGATACGCGAATACACCCGGAAGTACGTGGATTTATAAACCTCTGCGCATGCTCACCAGTACGTTTCGCTACGATACGGGCGAAGTGGAAAACCGGCTTAATCCTTTCAGTTGATTAACGTGGTGTGTTGAATGATTAGTTAATGACATTTTAGATATAATCGTGTGGGAATGTGAGAGAGATTAGTGAGATATCGAACCGTGATCGTGAGTGAACCTGTGAATTCAAGCGTTATTATAAATATATAAATCAAAATCGTTTCGTCGTGTTTGTTGTTGTTCAAAACCTATTAGTAAGGGTACAATTTACTAAAACAGGTATATTCTAAGTTTTGAAGGATTTGTAAGAAACGTTTGAGGGAACTCACTGTGTGTAAACACAGACTCGCAGAGTCAGTTCCCTCAAAATTTTCTTACAAATCCATCGAAATTGCTACTGTGATCACAGAAACTTTGTAATCCAGTCTTCGGTAAGGATTAGCGAACCTCACTTGAGAATATTTCCAGTCAAATTTAACTCTTCTAAAATACAGGTATGCTTACGTGAGATTTCCATCATGAGTGGAATTTTCGTTGGACCCTTACATAAACCACAAATTAGGTCAAAAGTTTCTTTTAAAACATTTCCATCCTGGACCGTAGCAATAAATTGCATCAACGAGGCGATATCTTGTGGTTTAACCTTCTGTTTTAAGTAGTAATTGATCATTCCTTTAAACAAACGAAATACAAGGTTAGTTTAAACCCGCGGTACTAGTTGCAGTCTATGCAGGGTTTTAGTAT
Source organism: Paramuricea clavata (assembly GCA_902702795.2). Taxonomy (NCBI): domain Eukaryota; kingdom Metazoa; phylum Cnidaria; class Anthozoa; order Malacalcyonacea; family Plexauridae; genus Paramuricea; species Paramuricea clavata. The sequence continues at coordinate 1,128 of CACRXK020005644.1, forward strand.
AATCGCCACGAGGAGAAACTGTAATCATACATATACGGTATTACAGGAACCAAACCGAAAACCGTCTAAAAAAAACCGAAAAAACCCGGGTTTTATAACTGATGTCAAAATATACTACAGTTAGATTAAATTTCACGCTACACGTTCAAGACTTTAGTTTTAAAAATAATTACATTAATGGTATAGTACTGCCTTAATATGTAAGCGGTATATAAGCCATCGTTTATAGGTGCGCTATTTTCTCAGTTTGAAAGTTGGAAGTTTCGTCAGAAAACGTTGAACTATCGCCTTGGTTTTGACAGGGTGCCATTTTGTTTCAATATTACTGATTTTCAAACATTTTTTTCCTAATTTCCCCCCGTTTTTTTTTGCCTAGCACAACATCGGTTGAATCGGTTTTCACCGCCTCACCCTATGTAAAAGGTCACAGAGGTAAAAGGCACGTACTGTACACCAGAGAAGTTCAGATTTCACTTCCACGACCACTGCCGTTCACGCATTTGATTGGCTAATTGCGTAGATTAAACGCATCTGATTGGTTATAATGGTAGTGGAAGTCAAAATTTGAACCTCTGAAGAGAATTTACAAGACATTCAACAGTTTTCCTAGTTTTGTCCCTGTTGTTTACACATTTTCTGCATGTCTTGGTACCATAAACTTGGTAACATAAAATTTTGTTGTCCGGTCTTTTTTGCATGCTATTTGAACAGTCCTAAATTTAAATGAAAACTGCGTATGTAATCTGATCGATCAACAGGAATAAAATTCATCGGCATTTAGTGGTTCTTTTCTCGGTAAATAGCCCAATGCCGACCGTTATAATCCACACTGAAGACCTGTTTACATTGGCAATTCTCGTTGCGATTTTCTTCTTCCGATGGATGTAAACGAGTGGATGAGTTATGAATGTTGAGATGACGACTGACGGTGATAAATATACTCAGAACATTCACAATACACCCTTTCGATAATAACGTTACACGTACTTTTTGGTCTTGAAGCCTCGCTCTCATTAGTAAATTACGCAAGGTGATTGGCTCACGATTTATGAGAGCGAGGCACCCAGGCCAAATGACATAATTACCGAAAGGGTGTATTCATCTACTGGTTCACATGAATCAGAAAAAAATCGCACCAGAAATGCCAGCAAAAATTGCAAGTGTAAACAGACCTTCAGTGTTAATCTTTAATTGTACTCACGATCACATTTTTAACGAGGTTCAGACTTGATTTCCGCAACCGCTATCATTATGGACTATTAACCAATCAGATGCGTTTGATATATCCGATTAACCAATCAGATGCGTTTGACATATCCGATTAACCAATCAGATGCGTTTGATATATCAGATTAACCAATCAGATGCGTTTTATATATTCGATTAACCAATCAGATGCGTTTGATATATTCGATTAACCAATCAGATGTGTTTGATATATCCGATTAACCAATCAGATGCGTTTGCCGTTTGATATATCAGATTAACCAATCAGATGCGTTTGATAATTTGATATATCCGATTAACTAATCAGATGTGTACTAAGTCAGTAAGAGGTAGCGGAAGTCAAATCTGAACCTCTCTGCTATCTAAACAAATGCAATTTTATTTATAACGTATCAATAGTACGCACACAAAGCTTACCAAATAACGATCCTCGGATTATCTTCGCTCCGCTTTCGTCAATTTCCGACGTCTGAAGGTCTCTCGTCGTAGTAACATCGCTGATATAATACGTTCTTATGACATCCAAAATAAATTCAGTGCCAAAGTGAGTTCTAAAATATGTCGGATTGTCCTTTATCAATGTCGATAGATACTGTATGTGACCGATCCTGATCGCAAACTCACATCTAGACCATATTGAAAAGTTGAACAAAATGTACTGAAATATACATGGCATTAGAACCTCATTAGAATGCTGAAGTGTTTCAATTAGTCTCTGAATAGACATTAAAACAGGAACATCTATAAGTCGTCCATCGATTTTTGATAAGACCACACCAAGAGTAGCCAATTCCCTTGACCTCAAGAACGAGTCCCGAAGCAGCGTGCTGCCTTTGAGAATATTTTGAAGCAAACTTAGAATGATCGTCACTCCATTTTTCACCTGCGCTGCTTCGTCAGCGAGTTGTCGTGTTTTAGTTAAGGGGTCAGCCTGCGGTTTTGCTTGTTGGTCTTCGACCATCACCCATTGATCCACTATAGGGCTTTCAGTTTTAACCTCGTCCTTCAGTTCGCTACAAAATTTTAGAATAAACGTTTGATGAATAAAGGGGCACCGAATGGTTTTTCGTGCAGGAGAGTATCATCCATGCACGCGGGATATTGCGAGACTTTCGGAAAGCATAAAATAAAATTGCGTGTTTCACTGTAGTTATACTGTAATAAGTTATGCTGGAGGTGTTACTTCATCCTCAGATTCAGTAGTTTTCGGATAGAGCCGCCGAAAGGTTGAACGGGGCTCGGGGTAAAACGGTATTGTAAAACAGGAGAAGCCGCGGTGTTTCACAGTATAGTGCACTTTTATTGCATATTATACGGCACCGACGTAGCTAGGATTTATATCCACGATTAAGCAATCTTGTGTGAAGAAAATCTAACGAACGCCGTTGCTTTGGGGGCCGCTTTTGAGCTGGATCCCCACCCCCCTTCTCGGCGGCACTGCTTTTTGGCGTCTACAGTAGCTCCCCAAATCACGTTGTTTCAGCTTTAATTTCTAGTTTATACAGTTAGCTACCATTTTAATTGCATGTGCCGGTTGAAATGGTAAATATTTAACAATTATTCGCCGAAGGCGAAGTGATTACCGGTGAATATTCACCGAGACGAAGTCGAGGTGAATATTCACCGTAATCACTGAGCCTGAGGCGAATAATTGTTTTAGTATAAATTTTTAATGAATAAAACAAAATATCCAAGTTATCCAACTATAAGTTTAATTAAAATTAAGAAATAAAACTGTTTTCGACCGGTTTACGGTTTAGTGTTGCAGTGTTTCTTGTACACGCACGCTTTCAAAATGGCTTCCTGTGCGACTTTATTGCTTTATTACAAAGTTATTTTTCTCGATTTCTGCTTAGAATATAAACACAATGATGGAATGACTTTTTTACCAGACTTAGAATTAAAAAATAGTTTCTGTTTAGCATTAATTTGTTCAGGAAATGGCTGAGAAATTTGGTAAAATGAAATGTAAAACTATATCGTTCGAATTAATATAAAAGTTTTAATACACTTTTCACTTTACAAGTTTTAAAAACACAAATAGTACAATACAGCGAAAGGACACCATACAGCACAATGAAAACACGACATAGTCAAAAGAAATAGTATCGTACAAATTGAGATATTTATAGGATACAAAACAAAATTGTTTTAAAAAGAATATCACGGCTTTTCCCAAAAGTCGGGATATTTTTTGCTATTTCAGATTTACGTTTGAAGCGAATGTTTCGGAGTTTTAAATAAGTTTTAAATTGTCCATAAATATGTTTGACACAGTAATATAATACTAAATCCTACCTTTCAAGTTAAATACAACATTTTGTGCTTTTTTTCTTTTTCTGGGACGATTTTTTCAATACTTTGTCGATTTTGAAACCAAATTTGCCGAATCATTCTTTTTGAAAAGCATTATTTACTACCCAGGTGGTAAATAATGCCTCAGATTTACTAGTCAACTAGCCAATCAGAACGCGCGAAAGCTCATTTGATATGCAAAATTTATACTAATGTCATTTAACATGAGGTACAAACAAACCTTGCGGGATTTTTCTCAATCTTGACTTTCACGACCTTTTCTTCTTCTTCTGTTATTTCACAACTTTTGCTTTCGTCGTACTCAACTTGCTCCAACAACGGTAAGAAGACTTCCATTCCTCCCATGCTATTGATAACATTCTGTGAAATGAAAAATACTTTATCAAACAATAGGAAGGGACTGACATTTGGTCGTAAAATCCATCTTTGACTTCACTTTTTGGACGTGAGTCCTCAAATTCTTACCATTCTTATTTCTCATATATAAAGCATGGCCGGATTTTGAGGGGAGGTGTGGGGAAGTGTGCACCTCCCTTGAGATCGTTTTGCACCTCCCCTGAGAATTTTTGCACTTCCCCTAAAAAGCCATGCACCTCCCCTTGGGAAAGTTTCAATGATAGATTAAAGTGAACATTTGACTTTTTTGGTTGTTTAGGGTCTGCCTTCGTAAGAACGTTTTTCTGTAAAATTGGAACAGGGATAGTCATTCATCTCTGTGTCAAATACCCTTTTAGTGCAATGTTTTGAAAGAAATTTTGTAGCAATTGTAATGAAATGCAAAATTAGATGAGTCGTACAGTCATAATTCATTAATACACTTATACATATGTACACTACATGAATACGCCACGTCGTTGACTTTGGCCCGTTCTACAGTAAGCCCTAACTTTCCATGAAGGTCGTGAGCTAAACTGCTGCACCTCCCCTAAATTTGTTCCCACTATTTCCAGCAGTTTCCACTGTTTTCACCAATTTCTGGCCTTGATATGAAGAGCTCACTGTTACAGGTTTACAAGACTGACCTTAATATCCCAGCTGGAACATACTTCCCCTGTAAAGCTGTGAAGAGGAAAAATGTGTCAGTTCAATGGGAATAAATTTTGGTGTAAAAATATGGTTAACAAACGGGCAAGTCCTGCCAGAGGGCCTATACTGTAGTTGTATGCTCCACAACAGCTCTTGATTAGGTTTGAAAATTGTGCATAATCTTCATTTAGTAATTTCCATTCAAAAACCTTCGATCAACTGTTAGTTGTAATGAGCGAAATGCCCTAAATCATGATATTTAACAGAACGTATACTGGCAACACCCACTATTTCTATATACAAGAACTTGTGCTTAACTGAAATTCTGTAACTCAGTTGGTTAGAGCGCTGCACCGGAGCCTCAGAGGAGCACGTTCGATTCCTGCCAGAGGGGCCAACAGTTGCATTTTCCGTAGCTGCTCCTGGTTAAGCTCGAGTAATACCAGCAACAAAATTGCTGCAACTTGCAACAAAATCTGATCTCTACGCATGTTAATAGAAAATGTTTATACACATAAATTACAAATCACGAAGCAACATGTGTCGACATTTCTACTTAACATGCGTTGAAATCAGATTTTGTTGCAAGTTGCAGCAATTATTATAAATACAGCCGTATTACTACTCCATTGTATATGTATGAAAATTGTATATATCTTCCGCTCGGAATTTCATCTACAAAAACCCTACGATTAACAAAACGTACCGTCCATCAATTCTGTTGCCTCCTAAATGACTTGGTGTTAAATCAATGCACTTGTTGTTTTTACATGCCTGCATGAAGATATAAAGATAATTACAATTCTAATTCAGTTTGTAAGTTCTGTATTTGACGGAGTCACAATTATTATGTTAATAGAATTTGTTTTTCTTACACAAAATATTCTGAATGTTTTGCACGATTAAATAAACATAGGTCAGCACCTTGGCGTTATAATACAAGACCAGTTTGCCAGAGAGTTCTGCAAGTACAGAGTTGCTCTCTTCTTCATTTGAACCTTGGGGCTGAAACAGGGAGACACAGCTAGGACCTACGATAAAAATAGGATATCAAATACTGTACCATATACGATATACAATATATACCATAACATACCATACCAAACCACGTCGAACTATACATTATCATATCATATCACACCACTGACACCACGCTATACTATGCTATATTATATAATACCTTATTGAATTCTGATCGTTTAATTGGCTGTTTATGGTCACGTGATACTGAATAGTATAGTACTATACAAAACCACGGTTAATATTAACCGTGACAAAACGTATAGTACAATTGCACTCTTTGTGTTTTCGATAAATCACATCCCTCAAAATGCTTCTCATACAAATCTATTAGTCCACTCTGGTATTATATAAAACAAATAATGAATGTTTTTTCGTGCGACGGTAAGAATATTTTCATTCGGTGAAAGATGGAATGTTCCATTCAACTCGGCTGTCGCCTCGTTGAATGGAACATTCCATCTTTCACCTCATGAAAATATTCTTACCATTGCATTCATAAACATTCATTATTTGTATACTATACCATACTACACCATATTATACTACACCACATTATACCATATCTATTATACCGTACCACATCACACCAAACCGAACCATTCCATACCATACTGTACAATGCCATCTCCCACCAAAGCATAAATAACAAAACATACATACCAGAGTACCATACCATGCACCACCATGCCATATACAACACCAATCGTACAGTAATACACCACACCATATCAGACCACACAAAACCACATCATGCCATACAATACCACACCGCAACACACTAAACCACACCAAACCACACAAAATCACGCCATACCATTATGTGAAAACCTACCTATAGAATTCAAAACATAACCATGCTGTTCATGTATGGCTTCATTGAATACGCAAACAGGACCAAGCTGCCCCTGAATAGATTCAGGGACCCCCCAGAAATCATCTTGGTGTCCAGCAGGCACGTGGGTCGGAAATTTTGTGACGGTTTGCGACGCAGTTGTTGGGTTGACACGAGATTCCTTGAAATGACCTTTCAAAAATGACGTGATTTGACTCGGGAAATGCCCACGTGGTGCTGCAGTTATGTCATGCGCAGACGAAATAGTCTGAGGTCCTCCACAACCGATGTTACATGAAGTAAAAGGCTAGAAAAATATGTGGATAAATATCAGGATTTGGGGCATCTCGCAGAACTAACGCTGTTGAAGGTGGAAATTTGGAGTAAAAGCTATAAATATTTCTTCTACACCAAGGCCTAACCAGGAAAATTTCCGAAAAATGCAACTAAATAGACCCATAGTTACATTTTTCGCAACTTCTCTAGAAATGTAAATTTAAATTGGCTTTCTCACTGCCGATTTTCCCGCCATTTTTGGGTACTGCCTCTATCACGCTTGAGAGTCTCGGCACCACGAAATACAACTTTTGAGTATTGTTGTTGTTTTTAAAGTTACAACTTTTAAAAGTCGCTTTTCACGTTGTTTGAATTGTCTAACGAGGGCAGACGCCCCCAAAAATGGAGATTTTGGCCTTTGTGAGAAAGGCTAGGTCACTCGAAAATCGAAATTTCTATCTTCAGAAAAAGCTCTTAAATAGAATGTCCATATTGTTTAAGTCCCCCTCTCAAAAAAACCCTACCCATTTAAAGTAGCCCCCACAGGTCCCCTCCCTCTTCACAACAAAGAAACACGTAGCATGTGCGCCCGGGTTGAAATGATACGATATGAAGCATTTTCACTATTTGACTTGTGCGAGACTGTGGTTACATATACAGTTGAAACAAACACGCAAAACAAAGCTACTAATTAAACAATTTTTAAAATTATTTGCGATTACATGCTGCCCATATAGAAATTATAGTAACAGTTCACGGTTGTCAACTGTGAAACCCTACAGTAGCTCTGGTTTCATTCGGTGTCGGGATTTTCCGATGCGAGAACGCGGTTTTTAACCAAAGTGAGGAACGCGTTTCCAAGTTTCCTCCTGAACGCGTTCGGAACGCATTTTGGAACGAGAACGCAGTGTTTGGGTATTTCTGAGCAGTTATAGACTTATTTATTGTCCTGAATAAAAATATAAGCAAAACTTCAAAATGCCTTCGCTCGAAACGTCGAAGTTTTGATTATATTCCCCAAGTAGTTGTATCTTTCTCAATCAGGAGCACTCCAGGGGTCGGTCATTCAAAGCTGGATTAATACCGCGAACCTTGGGTTAAAATTTAACACGCTGTTTTGGTTTGTGCATTTCTGCATGTTAGTTTGTTTCGAAACTTTTGAAAATAAAATTTCTGTTAATCCATCATGATTTCTGGGAAAATATCGCCAAGCTTATAAATAAGCAAGCTGTACGGAGTTCAATAAAAAGTTTGCGGGTTAGGGGTGCACCGGAACCAATTTTTTTAAGTTCCGGCCGGAACCGGATCTGGCCGGAACTGGAAAGAACCGCAACTGACTTAAGCCATATATAGTCGACTATATGTTACTTTGTCTGCTGCCAGACAGGCAGACACTTCAAGTAATCAAGGAGAGAGCTCGCAAATGTTAGAATAGTTCTTCCTACTGTGAACTTGATATTCTATCTCTTTGAAAGCGACAGAGTTCCGGTTCCGGCCATGCTCTTCTTATTAGTTCAGGCCGGAACCGGAACTCTAAAAAATCGTGGTTCTGGCCGGAACCGAGTTCCGGTACACCCCTATCGCGGGCACTGTAAGACACGGCCGAAGTATAGAGAAATCATTTTAATATGAGTAAGACAGCACAACAAACAATTTTAAAGCTAAAAATTTAAGGAATATTTTCTGCTGGTTTGAAAGGTAAATAAATATTTTCCCGAAGAAGCAAAGCGTTTTTCCTGCACTATAAATGTACTCAATTTTGCAACCAAATAAATTAAGGAATAAATAATTAGCAATAAAGATACAAACAAACCTCGCACATCGAAGGTAGTTTGAGAGGTACGGCCATTTTAAGTTCGCCATCGATGTAGACAGAAAGGTGGTCTTTTCGAGCTAAAGGTTTGCGAGATTGGCAGTGTACTATCAGCACGGAATGCTAGAATGAAAGAAAGAAATTACCATATATAGCTACAGCATGTCTTGTATGCACAACACATTAGTAAGTTTTTTTACTTCGTATAAAAAGCAGAGTTGTTCCCAGTTATAATTACAATTTCAAAAACTGTTGTTACTGGTTGAAAATTGCCATTGAAAACCTCTGGATTTGATTATATGTCCTAAAGAAGCAAGTCTGACTGTCTGAGTCGTACACCAGTTGGAGATTGATCTCAGGCAGGGGTCGATAATTTTTTAACTTCTTGTAGTCACCACGCTAGCCTTTCAAGCTAGGAGACCAGGGTTCAATGCAGGCTATATGAATATTTTCGTTCTGAACTGTTCCGATGTAATTTAGGTATATGTAGAGTTAGTAGAATAATTTGGTATTCAATCATTTCAATAATCAGGTATTTAGTAAGTTAGATATTCAATCAGTGTAATTTTCAGAATCAGCTATCAAACAAACTAGAAAAATGTCTGAAAAGTTCTGCAAAAATGTAGATGCCCCCCAAAATTCTGGGAACTACAGTAGGTTCCCAGGTTGGTTCCAATCATGTTTCCATCTCTGGCTTAGACCCTCATGCCTACAGGCATGGTGCTTGATTGGCCAAATATCACACAGGTGGTTGTTAATCAGAGGTGTAACTTAACACTTGCCCGGGGCAAGTGAATATCATGACGGGCAAGTACACGTTTTATCTTGCTTGCCCAGTTTGGGCAAGTTGCCTTGCCGCAAAAAAGCTGGGCATCTTTAAGTTAATGTTTTCATTGTCGAATATATTTTTTATACTGCATGTACTTGATTCAATTTTTTTGTGGGCCAAAGCTAGATCTGAGGCAGTATAACATGGCCATACAGAGCAACGGGTCGACATGTTGTCCCTTTAATTTATACCCCCTATCAGGGTACCCCAGTGGCCATTGTCTGATGGCAAGTGAATTTTATCCAGGGCAACTAATTTCCATGTCCAACTTGCCCTGAGGGCAAGTGGTCAAAAAAGTAAAGTTACATGACTGTTAATATACTGGTTCTATTTATTTATTCCATTGCACCTGACAAGAACGAAATATTTCAATCACATGACCTACCCATAAGTCATCCGCCAACACGACATCGACCAGAGGTGCTGTGACGTATTCTTTCCTTGTTACTATAGCAACGACTAAATGTCCGTTTGGTGTGAAGAAGGCCTCGAAACCAGTGCCGCTCGCGGAGAGAAAGCTATATGAGAACAAACAAATGTTCATATCACAGTGGGCATCTCACTCAATATAACTAATAGATTATTCCAGCTGTCGACTAATTTTTGATCTAGACAAGAAAGACAATATCTATCATTATAGCTCAAAAGAGCATCTTAAAATTAGTAAAATTGGAAAGTTTGGTTGCGAAATGTTGTAAAATACGAAAAATATATATACTGTAGCCTTCCAAAGTTTTCAAATTTTGAGTATTTTAGTATTACGCGCGGAAAAAAATGCACCACTTTCGGCTCAAACGTGGTGAACTTTTCTGCGCGTAAAGGCCTGATTCCACGGTTTCCCGATTTCTCGGCGAAATGCGAAATATTTCGCCTGTTTCTTTTGAATTGTGAGCAATCAAGTAGAAATAATTTATTCGAGTAGTCGCAATTCAAAAGAAACAGACGAAATATTTCGCATTTCGCCGAGAAAAAGCGCACGTGGAATCAGGCCTTAATACTAAAATACTCAAAATTTGTTCATTTCACAGGGCTACATTTTTCATACTTAACAACATTTTGCAACCAAATTTGGCAATTATACTAATTTAAGGATGTTCTTTTAAGCTATGATAGATTTCGTCCTTCTTGTCTGGATCAAAGTCATCCATTGTTGAAGGAATTTGTACATGTAGATGGAAATTTCGAGTAAAATTTTATACATTTATCAGACCTGACCAGGAACAGTTGCGAAAAATCAAGCCTGCATTTTAGTTAGGTCTAATAAATGTATAAAAATTCCACTCGAAATCTTCATGTACAAATCATAGGTAGATTTCAGTAAGTGCTACACAGTGCAGCAAATATCCTGCAGGGCAGCAGATATCCCTCATCTCGTAAGCACGACCAGGAATTGCAACTAAAGGTCCAGACACACCGGACGCGATTCGGCAACGCGACGCGATTTTTTAGTTTTTGAAAGTTAATAAAACAGCCAATGAGAGCAAATTTTAAAAGATATTTAGACCAAATAACTCAAAATGTTATAACGTTTCTAAATACAGGCCTTAAAATATTGGTCGGTCACGGACATTGTCCGACCCATTCGTTAAATTGTCCGACGTAGAGAGGAAACCACCGGACATTCTGTCCGACCTAAGTGAAACTGAGGTTTATTGTTTGTCCGACCTAAGTGTATTTGTGTCCTACCTAACTGTAGCTTTGTCCATCGTAAATCAAAATGTACCTATAGCCCAGGACTAGAGGCTTGTATGTTAAATGGAAAATCAGAGTACTATTGTATAAAAAGTGAACTGGAAATGTTTTAACGTAGTCGAGGGCGGGGCGGCGAGCGAAATGGTGAAGTGGAAAACGAGCTGAAGTTGTCGAAGTCTTTTTTAATACTGCTGTTCTGGAAAGCAAGTTAATTTTGTCTTGGAAATAAGTATGAAAGAAACAAATTATTTAATATCTTCACAACATTTACCGTTCAGAATTAATACACTGTGCTGATATTCATTTGTGTCATTCAGAATTATTTCCAAGTCAAAACTGAACTGAAAGTCATCAGACATATGTCCGACCCAAACTCAACGTCATCGGACATTTTGTCAGACGGTCCTGTAAAATATATTTTAAGGCCTGTAAATATTTGGAAAATTTAAATTAGGATCAAAGTTATTGTTCAGTGAAAATCGAAAAATCGCGACGCGTTGTCGAATCGCGTCCGCTGTGTATGGACCTTAAGACAAGCTTTCATCTTACCAGCGCATGCATAGATTGTACATGCTGACGTGTACTGAATATTAATGAGGCGAACTACGGTACTAAATGGTTTCGAGATAAAGTCGGCTAGCTTTATGATTTATTGATAGAATTTTAGCCAGACTTTGGCTTTTTTTACAGACTGGGATTTGTCCCCCCCCCCTTCCGTCCACCGCATTTAAGAAAGGGAAAATATGGCCTGACACTCAGGCTAACAGATGATCTCGAACGGTCTGTATCAGCGTACTGTAGGTAATGATAATAACGCCAGAAAGCTGCCGGATTGCATGAAAATAATTCAACTACCTGAAAAATCAAAACGTAGAAGTTTAACTTGTATTTTTCAAGCAGTTGAATTCTTCTCAATCCACAGATTTCCAGCAGAAGATCTACCTGTATAACTGTCTGCGATAAGGCCAAGAGAAAGAAGGTTGTTCTTCAGATTCAGACTTTACAGGTATCTCGGGATGATCTTCCTCCCTTGAAGACTTGAGAGAGACCCAAGCATGAAATGTGAAGCCAGAACCACCCCACTTCTCAATACTTGGTAATGCAATACCCTAACAACGTAATAAAATTTGTAAAACTCACTACACGTTAATAATTCAATAAGAAAATTAAAAGGAATCAATGTTTGATGAGCTGTGCATCCAAATTATGCAACATTCTCGTACCTTCATTTAACTATTTAAGGCGCTGTTACACTATGCAATTTGTCTCGCAACTTGCCTAGCAATTTTGTTGCGACACAAGTTGCACGCGAAATTGCAAGGTGTATCATGCTTCGCAATCAACAAGTCTCGCAATATTTTTGTTGCAACAACCATTGCACGAAGTAGAATCAGGTTCTACTTTTTGCAATGCTACAAAGCATTGCACAGTGTAACATCCGTCTTGCAACTAGTCTCGCAATGCTTATACACTGAATGGCTTCCTAATGGCTTTTGATTGACAATAGAGCGACAAACGTTAGCACTCGCGGTTTTTGTACTATTTTTAATATTGATCATTGCAAGTTGCGTGGAACATATTGCTTGGTGTAACATCCCTTGCAATGCAATCCTGAAATCGTTTTTTTAACATTGCGAGACAAGTTCCGAGACAAGTTGCTTAGTGTAACAGCTAGTGCCTTTAAGCTTATGAAAAAGCTTTTGGGAAGATTGCTTAGACATTTTTCATTCCTAGGATTAAGCCAACTGGCTTTTGAACAGCTGGCCCTGATCTTTCCATTTTGTGGATTCACACAAGAAACAGAATGAGGCAATCTTATACCCGGCGAGAAATATGGGCGGCATTTCGTAAAAAAATCTTACTACGCGCAGTACGCGTAGTAGCATGTATTAATTAGCATTTATTGTTTTATATTATCCCCAACGCCTGCTGCAAGTTCTTCGTACTCAGCAAAATCTGCTTGCCAAATTTTGTATTCAACATATTTTCTTAGTGTACTAAGTGTATTGGAGAAGTGGCGTGGTAGCATATACTGTACATATAACTTACATTTCAACAGAGACATTTTAATATAATTTTGAACTACCTCTATGTTATAAGAACGAAGTGCAATACTATTCATACTTAAAGTAATAGTTCTACTGTTTCTTGACTAAGTCTAAGGCAGTGGCGTAGTAAGGTAGTAATGCATGTTGTAGCGTAGTAGCGTAGTAAGGTAGTAAGGTAGTAGCGCAGTAAGTGTAGTAAGAGTTGTAAGAGTTGTAAGGTAGTAAGTTAGTAATGTAGTAGCGTAGTGAGCGTAGTAAGCGTAGTAAGGTAGTATGGTAGCAATGTAGTAGTGTAGTAGCGTACATAGTAAGCGTAGTAGCGTAGTAAGCGTAGTAAGTTAAGTTTTTTACTTACACTAGTCTTGTGTCGGAGATCAAAGTACGAAAGCGGTTTAGAGATCCGGTCACCGTACGTTGAGATTTTAATTAAAGATTGAAGCATCCGATCAAAGTCACGTACCTAAAAAATGCACAGCAATTTATCAGGAGTTACTGTGAGGAATTACATTGAAATTGCAGTTGACCAACCTCCAAGTTACAGTACATAACCAACCAAGCTAAACAACCAACCAAGCAACCTACTGTAACTAACAGACCAACCAACCTAACAAACCAAACCAACTAACTACTGTAACCAAATGAACCTAACCAGCCAACCTAACCAACTAACATAACCAACCAACCTAACAAACCAAACCAACCAACCAACAGACTGACTACCTAACTGACCAATAACTTACATTATCGCCATCAACAGAAGGTTTTACTAAGTCCATGAATTCACGGAAATCCTCTGGTTTCATAGAAACACTGCCAAGTACTTCAAGCATAACCAAGAGATTCTCTGAAAAATTATTTTAACTTTTAGCACATTAATTGGAAGATTCTTCATAAAATATGTCAAGCATAAAAGTGGGTAGAAAATACTGCAGCACACCTCGGTGGCTTAGCGCTTACATATAAAGGCAGCACTTATACCATTAATACAATTCTTTTTGAAACTAAAGCCTTGAATGTGTAGCGTGAAGTTTTATCTAACTGTAGTATATTTTGACATAAGTTATAAAAATCGAGGTTTTCCTGGGGTTTTTCCAGACGGTTTTCGGTTTTTACCCTGAACTGCCTCTCATCCTACGTACACATTGGAATGAAAATTGACAACAATCTGGTCCGTGAAGCTTACTATAAAAATCTAAAAATGTGCTAATTCTTAGCAGTACTGTATAGTAACCAACCTCTTGCATCTGGTTGAAGCGGATCATCTTGTTTTAAATGTTTCAGTATACTTGACATCACTCCAGTTTTTGAACACACCATGACGTTGTAAGAGGAATACATCACCATCTTCACTAGAACGTCAGATAGAAATCTACACAAATTAAATTGATTTGCTTTAATTTGTTGGAAAATAATCATGATTTTTTATTTGGCAAAGGGGCTGGTAAGTTTTGCAGTTTGTTGGACTTCGGTTATTAGGTTCAAGTTGTTGCAATTTGGTTAGGGTTGGGAGTTGCATGTGAGTAAGTTTCGAGATTTTATTGTCTGAAACAGCATCAAAATAGCGAGAATCAATCTTTACTACAGCATTAAGCTGCACCTAACCTGGAACCTGCAAAGTTTTTGATCCGTAAGCCCAGATCTTCTGCAAAATAATAATAATGCCTAGTTCAAATTTTTGAGTTTAAAAAATTCTTTCCGTGACAGAACGAAATATTTTCTGCCAATATCCCAATATGTATCTAACAAGACAAGAACGAAAAACAAAACATACTGTAAATGCCATCGACTATGGAATTTTATATCGCCTAATTAATTTATTTACTATACACTGATTAAGTTCTATGGTTAAAGTTAACACCTTCAGTCTTCCAAACCATCCATTTCTCCCTCAGTTTACCTGCTTTGTTTGGTTTCCTTTTGTATTTGTATCTGTTCATTCATTCTACCTTACTCACTACATCCAAACATTTTCTGAGAACTCAAACATTTTCTGAGAACTCAAACATTTTCTGGGACCGTACATGGGATGATGTAATGGGATGATGTAATTGGTACATGGGATGATGTAATTGGCCACCAAGGTGGACCCTTACATACTCGAAGATGACATCATCCCTCAATTTTATAAGAAAGCACACGTTACGACTTCAGATAACCTTAGTTGAAGACACTAGATTGTGGAGTGTTGAAACGCTAGATGGTGAAATAATGTAATCTGTTCGGCCAGACCTCTAGTCAAGACTTTAAAAAATTCAGCTGAGTTTATAATTAAGCAAGATTACAATAAACGGCAATTTATCATATATTTATGGATATATTAAGGTGTTCACCTTTGTAAATCTGATTGGATATAAGGAAGCCAATCGATCAAAATCAATAGAAGGTTTTCGTCTTCAATTTCCAACTCTCCATCTTGAAAGTCCTTGCCAATCATCTGAAGTTGAAAACAAACAAACTATAGATTGTACCAAGGGCGGATCTAGCCTCATCTCCAAGGAGGGGTGCAGGTTTTCCATGGGGTGGTGCACGAGGGAGCCTTACTGTCCACTCTTCTCTGCAGTCTGCAACGCTTCTATCCCAACATTAGCATACTTTGAGATGGCCAATCTGCATGTTCGCCGTTATATTACATACATTTAACATTATCTTTTGTTTAAAGTTTATATCGGCTGTTTATCACATATGCGTGACTGGACAATTGCTGTAGCACATGTGGTAGAGTAAATTTGAAAATATGGCTGTATAACAAACTCGACATGATTACTATAATCACATACTGTACAAAAGTAATATTTTACCAGTCCCAGGTGACTAAATAACAATTACTGGATGCTTAAAATGTTGCCAGTCGATTTATTTAAAATAGTGACAGAAGTATAAATTTAGGCTCATAATGTCCATTGCATATCTGGGTAAAATATTTTAGTTCCCTGCTTGTGACGTAACATGCATATCCACAAAATTAATGTTGTGTTCACTGAGACATATATATACATACTGTACAATTCTATTTTGACAAATCTATTCTGACAGACGTCACAATTCTTGGTACTTACAGCTGTAAGCTTAGTTACTGTACATCTGAAATCCTCTTCCAACAAGTTGTGCTTGTACTGTATATTTATTTTTGGCGTACTTGATCATTTATACCCGATAAAGGATTCACAATATAACACTTACCCACTTTAGCAATCCAAAAATGACATCTTTCGAGGGTGAATGCCACTTTAACAAACACTCCTTGGTTGTTTTGTAGCCATTTGAAGCTTCAAAAACTTCCTAGACAATAAATGTTCCAAACACCATTCTTCTGAGACACCGCACCGCACTTAATAATACTACTCTAACAACAGGGTGTATAAACAAACACGCACACCGCAAAATTTGTAAAAACTGTAACCGTTGTAACTGTCATACTCTCATTATAATCCACCCGTTGAAGACTGCAATCTGGCAGTCGAAAGTGCGTACCAAATTAATATTTAAAAACCAGAGAACGTCTAAATTTTAAAAAACTTTAAATTTCTGTAAAGAGTTTGTTAAATTAATCATGCATAAAATCATACGTGTGAGAAGTTTGCTTTCCATGAATTTTTTTCTTTTGTTTTTCATTGCGCAAATTTTTCTTGTATTTTTCCCCATCCCTCCCAATTACTTTCCTAATGTCAAATGATGTACATACTGTACGTTTTAAGTACAGTACGGTGTACTGATGTAATTTATTGCAGGTCCCCACTGAAGAACACTACGGTGACGTGGATATCCTGGCTAAATACAAAGGCAATAATAATAATAAATGGCCTGCCCCTAATTAAACCATTCTGCCTAGAGGTCCAGCTATTGGAGGAAACCAGATAATCCCAGGGCGCAAAATAACGGCCGATCAACGGACAATGTCCGGCCAGAATGCCGAGTTGTCCAGTCAAATTCTTACCTTGCCGGTCAGTTTGAGTTTGACCGGCCACTTTCGGTGAAAGAACAAACTAATCTTCATTTTAATTAATAATCAAAATAAAGTTGTCAAGTATTATAGCAACATGTTGTCGAATATTTTGCGGGAAAAGAACTTCAATGTACACCAGCTTTCCCACACCGTACTTCACAAAGCCCATGGCCATGTCTTTGGCTTAAGGCTATGCTTTTAGCGCAGTGCAAGCTGTTTTAGTGCAGTGCAAGCTGTTTTGTGTTCTCAATTACTGATTACAGTAAGGCTTTTTTAATGCTATACTGTGAAAATAGTCACATTTTTAGGGGTGTACTTTACTAGGCTTTGCTTTAAGCTGAATAATTTGACCGGCCAGACATTCGGCATGTCTGAGCTAAAATTGAGTTGGCCGGTCACCTTGACTGGCGACCCTCCAGCCGTTATTTCGCGCCCTGAATCCGGATATGATATGTGGTATTTGGTAATTAGTCAAACTGGAATCACTCTTCTCACGTGGTAATGTACCAGCTGACTGTGAAAAGGTTGTTTCACACTTGGAGAAATTCTGAATATGATCTATGGTCCCTGGGGAAGTGGGAATGAGGTTACACACTAACCAAGTTCGGTGCCC
Source organism: Paramuricea clavata (assembly GCA_902702795.2). Lineage (NCBI taxonomy): Eukaryota > Metazoa > Cnidaria > Anthozoa > Malacalcyonacea > Plexauridae > Paramuricea > Paramuricea clavata. The sequence continues at coordinate 18,766 of CACRXK020005644.1, forward strand.
CATTGAACAGAATATATTTGGTACTTGTACAGTACCTTAGCTGCACTTGATGAGTGAATAAGAGTTTGAAGTGCTCGGATGGAACTGTACAGAAGTTGATTCCAAGTATTAATATTTTCATCCTAAAATAATAACAATACTTCTTTATTATCAAAACTTTTTCAAGGATTATTTACATTTTCATAAATAAATGAAATAAACAAACAACCCAACATTCCATTGCAACAGTACTACAACACAGACAATTTTAAGTTACAAAGACCACAAGTTGAATATTATTCAGTATCTCTCTCCTCCGCAGAGGCTTTAGTTTTCTTAGGATTTAATATTACGGATGAGATACATTTCACTACACTTTACATCATGGCGGATCTTGGAACACGAGCGTAGCCGCTGGGCGAAGGAGCACAGGCGGAGAAGGAAAAAGGCGAGGGAAGGCGCGAATTCAGTATACTAACCTCAGAATCAACATTGGAAACCAGTTGTAAATTAGATAAAATTGTCTTAAAGCAGCTCAAACCAAGAAATACAGCCTAAAATAAACAAATTAGAATAATCTGTAACTTACCATACCCCGCCATCATATGCCTAATGTACTGTACTGTATATATAACACAATTGCAGAAGTTAGGGAGCCATGGAGTTTAATGAAGACTAATTCGGGCTAAACTACATGTAGCTATTGAGCCAAATCCAAAAGCTATTGGCACAGGATCTGCCTGAGTCATAACACCAGTTGGAGTTTAATTTCAGGATCAATTGCTATTCCTGGGCTACTCGTTTTGGTTCGGTCAGGTCTCTAGACTCCATACTGTACCTACCCAGGGCTTTCATATAAACTTTTTAAGTAAGCAATTGTGATGAGAACAGTTGTCCTCAATGCAAGAATGTTTTACTAATGAAATAACTTTTGTACTAGAAGTGCTGTGATGCTGTCATCTGTTTCTTTTACTTTTTGCTTGATCAATAAGCTGGACAAGCTAAGCTTACTGAGTGTACTGTAGTTGCACTGGTAATAAATTCTTCTTCAGAAGCTATCAAATTAGAATTTGAAAGAGCTGCAAAGACATTTCTTGCCATTCCTTTGGCAGTGGTTAAAAGCAATATAGATGCACATACACAACCTCGTGCCCAGGGCATTTTGCTTCTGATCAGCGAAAATGGCCCTGGCATCGGCCGGTCACATGACCTCAAAATCTCCAGTATTTGGGGTGTTCAATTATGATAATATATGTGTATAAGTACGTATATATAATACTTATACACACTGTAATTACTGATAGGAGTAAACAAACTCAATGCTGCGTATATAATCAAAGGGAAAGCAACAAAATTAGTTGAATTTATTCGGTTTTCGTTGTTCACATTTCATTCAGCAACATAGCCCGTAATATTGATGATTTTTAAACATAACGTAATAAGTAACTAAACAAAACAAAACCGCTTCAGCGTTTGGTTTATATAAATCGTATTTAATATAACCAAAATATATTTGTATCACAATCTTTATTTGACTATAACGCTGTATGTTTCTTCGGAAATCAACGATGTGTAAACAACGCAGGTGAGAAATATATGTTGAACCGAAGCAAATACTCGTCTATACAAAATATACAAAGACTTAATTTGGACCAAATTGATGTGTTGTCTTTCCCTAATTCATGCTGTATCTCAAGCGAAATGTCAAAAATCTTATTTGCTCAATACTTTAGTCCATCAAGAACTAATTATAAATTTGTCACTCCACTCTCGTTCCACCAAAAATAATAATTATTCCCACATATATTGAATAATTACATTCAAAATCATTGACCAATCAGGTTGCAAAACAGACCAGCCGAAGCCAGGGCCTTTTTCGCTAACCATCCAACCGCGGAAGCAAAAAGCCCTGGGTACGAGGTTGGCACATACAGTATCTTTTGAAGAGAGTAGCCAGTGACAGTGCTAAACCTCAGAACACCTGCCAGAGCTTTGGTACTGGCTTACTTTGAAAGATCTTATTTTAGTTGTCAAGGGGAGAGCGCTGGTGCTCAATGGGTTATAATAAGTTATATACAGGTACCGGTACTTCCAACGAATATACTACTCAATGTTTCATCTCTGAGTTACAGTGTTACATACAGTACAATTAGTCTATTTACCTGGAGAGCTGGCTTGTCCTTGCAATCCAACATCTGACATATTGCATCTAAAATTTTGTTTATGATCAAAAAATTAATACCGACGAAATATAATAAACTTATTTTTGAAAATTTTGATTAGTGTACTGTATCTTATAACATACCCAGTAAGTGTGTTTTTAAAATGATTGCTTCCTTATTCGGTTTCTCTATCCTGCAAGCATAACAAAATATATTTCATCATGTATAAATTCTTCACAGTATTTATATCTTTGAAATGATAATATCACAAAATTATTAATTGACCAATCATGACTTACTGTTGTTCAAAAAGTTGAAAATATTGTAACAGAACAGTTGGTAAATCGACACCAGAACCCTAAATGAAAATTAATACAGTACTATATGTACAGTGTACATTAATTAATAAAGAAACTAAATACATACAGCGAATGAAAACATTGCACCTTGTGGTGCCACACAATAGAGTGTTTCATTATTTTACTTTATATAATACCTTATTGAATTCTGATCATTTAATTGGCTGTTTATGGTCACATGAAATTGAATAATTGACCATTTCCCAAGAGTGCAATGGAATACATTCCATTGCACTCTTGCGAGTGCAACTGTACTATATGTTTTATTCCATTGCACTCTTTGTGTTTTCGATAAATCGCATCCGTCAAAATGCTTCTCGTACGGTGATCGCAGTTTATTTTAACCCGATATTCGAAACTCAGTAAATGGGATTTAATGCAAATACGACTCGTCAAAATGGCGGGAGCTTACAGTAAACCTTTTCAATATTAGTCTATTTTGGTATTATATAAAACAAATAATGAATGTTTTTATTCGTGCAATGGTAAGAATATTTTCATTCGTTGAAAGATGGAATGTTCCATTCAACTCGGCTGTCCCCTCGTTGAATGGAACATTCCATCTTTCACCTCATGAAAATATTCTTACCATTGCACTCATAAACATTCATTATTTGTATACTGTCTAATGCCAGACAATTTTACTTGTCAAGGGGAGAGTGCTGCTGCTCAATGGGTTAATGAACTATAAGGTGGCAGGCTGGGACATTTATTAGTAAACCAGCCATATCGTTTTAAAGGCCAGTTTGCACTATCAGAGTTTCTGTGATCACAGTAGAAATTTTGCATCTACCTGCATTAGGAATTTGGCATCTACCTAAATTATAAAGGATTTCTAAGAAATATTTGAGGAAACAGACAAATACACTACTGTATGCATGTGTTTAACACGGTTTCCGAAGCCACCCCAGCCAATGAGACCAACATGAATATTTCCATATTGCTTCTGACTTCTGAGTGATCTCATGTCAATTCAACAACATTTGTACCCTCCTGCCAGAGATCTCTGGCATGGTAAACATGGAATGCATTCGTAGTCTATCGGACCTATAGTCAGCAGCCAATCAACTCTTTGATTTCCTTCCAATTTTGAAAGTTATGTGTGGAATGTGAACCCGAAAAACCTTGCCAATTTCACCAGAGGGTTATTCAAAACAGGCAAAAATAAGTACCCTCTGGCTCCAGGGTATGCACCCAGATGCACCCCACTTTTAATTATTATTTTACTCTAACGCCAGATGATTTTACTCATCAGGGAAGAGTGTTACAGCCACTTAATGGGTTAATCAGACTATCTGCCCATGCACCATGTTAATCCTTCAAGTGCATGGCAATGCGCCCAGATGCACCCCACTTTATTATTTTACTCTGTCTAATGCCAGACGATTTTACTCGTCAGGAAGAGAGTGCTGCCACTCAATGGGTTAATAAAAGACAGGGCTTTTAATTAGATTCAGTCTGGTTAACCCATTAATGCCCAATACTTTTCTCCTGACAAATAAAATCATTTGACATTAATGAGTGGTGGGTAGCCTGCTTTGCAGGTGCTAGCTAGCTAGTGAGCTTGGTTAATTAAGGTAGGATTTTCAATTATCTCATCTGTACCTGGTTGACATAATTGGGATTTAAATGCAGCACATGTACAATCTTGACAAGACACTGTAGAGTAATGTCGACATCATTCTCAATTGATGTTGATTTCAATAGGATATCAAATATTCCTTCAATTGCTTGGGCTGTGATTGCAGATAACAAATTTTCCTATAATTCAAAAATAAGCAAAGGTGTTTCAAGTCAAAGCACTCTGGTGCAGGGCAAATAAAATAGTTTTGTGTTAAACAAATTTAATTCGTTTTGCAGGGTGTTAGCTACAGTAAAAAATTCGGTGTTATATACCATTTTCACAATTATGTTTAGCCATTACTGTATATATATACAACTATTACTGTATATATATATATTTCTATAAAAGATTGTTCAACTTCAAAACTTTGCTCAAGAAAAATTAGGTACTGTACCACTGATAAGTGTTGTGAGGATGTCATGTAGCCCAAATATATATGTTTGTCTGTTTTTAGCATGCAAAAAAATTCAGGTGACTTGGATTTCAAAAGTTTCAATTTAGCTCAGCCAGCACTAGGCCAGGAATGAAAAAACTTATTTGAAAGACATTAATTAGGTCATTATTTTAAAATAAGAACATCTCCTTACAGAATAATTATAAAACATCTTGTTACAGACATCCCCCTAGAGACAGTTAGCAGGGGGCGGGGTGCATACCACCTTTTTTGAAGAATATGGTCACCGTGCCTCTATAATACGGACAATTTGCTGGGCAAGGCTCATCGAGACGTTTCACAAGCTACATCTTGCCTTCGGCTCGAGTTTGTATATCTGATGCAACACGCCCGCTCATTCTTCATCTATTACTTAAACAGTATGAAAGCCCAGATCTTACATATATGAACAATATCTGGCCAGATATCTTTTAACTACCCGGCACATCTGATATCTGGCCAGATAGCAAAAAGCTCCAACCGGTGGCTACAACAGGTGCATCCCTGTATATATATACTGTACATCTAATTCATGTATACATATATTGACAGAGAAATAAAAATATACATGTATACATATAATTTAATTCAAGACACTTGAAAATAATGAAAGAACTTGATGTCTTGAGCAAGGATCAAGTTACAAAACTAAGCCTCTACCTACACTGGACCTTAACATCTGAAAATGATATTTCAACTAAATCTTTTAATGACTTCTGAAGCCTTCAAATATTAAAAGACGCATTAAAGGCTTTGGAAATGGTTTATGGGCGAAAGATTTCGAACAATGATAAAATACTTTTCAATGAAATGCAACAGAACAGTCAGAAGTAATTTCTTATGAGAAAATACGACAAAAATATTGCACGAGAGATAATTAAAACAGGTACGTATATAAATGAAAATCTAATTCTGTTATATAAAAAAATGTCATTCAAATTTATATATTTGCATTATTAACTACATTTGATTAACAAACTTACAAATCTAAGTTAAAACCGCCTTAATACTTTTTGGCAACAATTCAAATGGTCACTTCAGCATTATTTGGAAAATATAGATAGAATTTTATGTACTAAAGTTATGTAAATGCACAGAAATACAGAATTATTTCAATAATTCAATATTAAGAAATGTATGCACGTTAAAAATACGATGTTTTATTTATTAGAGGTCAGTCGGTCACCTTGTCATCTTCACAGAGCTGATGAAACAGTTCTGAAACCCAAACAGTGGCCATTTAATTCCTTTTCTCCTGCCAGTCATCACGGCATCTTGTAATAGTTTGTAGAGACAGTAGAATTTTATTAAATTCAAAACTTTAAAAGTGTTGTGAAAGCCTCCATCTTTCCCGATTGTAAACACCTCCCTGCGGGCGGGCGGGATCTTCAGCCTTGCGTACCGTCGTTTACACCTGCGAATGAACAGTCGCTGTATTTAATTTGAGTGTAAATCGCGCAGTTTTGTCGGAAATTCAGTAGAGTGAGTACACGATGCTTTAAAATATTCGAGTAGTTTCTGGGATTTTAGAATATTTTCCAAGTTTTTGGCCGTTTGAAAGAAAACCGCTTCGAATGAGCGTTGCGTGTCTTGATAAGTTAAATACTCATAAATTGTGATTAAAGGCTTTTGAATGTATTTAGGAAATCCTGTACTTGACTTGAAGTCAAGTAAGACCTACACGACATATTTTATTCATGAGGTTCCTGAAATACGATTTGCAGAATTTTCAGTGATGTTATGAAATATATAGTTCTATCATATTATCAAGGCAAGAAAATACAGTAACTACATGGCTCATAAGTCAAATACCCGATCGTTAGGATGAAGGATGAAGTTGATTCTCATGTAACAATATAATAACACATCATGAAATTGCTTTATTTATCAAATCATGCATGTCATGTGGCCAATAACACAAGTAGGTATATACTACATTGAAGAGAGGTTGTTACAGCCTGTATACATGCACACGTTGTTACAGGTCTGCGAACAAGTTGCAACAAATCTGTTCACAAGCTGTCAACTGAGTTGTGTTCGCACTGCTTGTTCCCAGTTGTTGTAACAAGTTTGGAACAAGCTGTTAACAACTTGTAACAACTGAAGCTTGATGACATTACCAGACTTCTAACAAGTCTGATACAGTCATGGTATAACAAGAATGTTGCAACGTTGATGACACAAGGTTGTCTCGTTCGTCACTCGAAATAAGCTATAGTGTTGTCTTGCGTTGTGTTAACTTGTCTACGACGATAACGAGATCTAATGTAGCGTAGGTTCTTTCGATAGAATCAAGGACGATCTACACCATAGTTTGAATATGTATTATTTACACTAACACAAGCTCAAAAGCCAGTGCGAAAACTATATACAACAAAAGGTGATTATCAAATTATCCTGAATGTCCCAGTTATCCTAGTGCAAGTGTAATTCTATCCTAGTTCAATTAACTAACCGTGTTCGATATAAGATATTAATAATGAACTGTTTATATTAGAATGCGTGCAAGATATCTATAATGTTCAAAGTACTGTCAATTCTCGACATCCTCCGGGGGGCGCGAGAGTATGGATGTCCACTGTTTCAATTTCTCCTTTGCCAATCGTGCTTTTGCTCGAACAGGTCTGCTTGACGTTTGATCTATGACGTCAGCTGGGTGAGGATTTGTTGAGGGATTCTTTGCGTCTAGGTTTTCGTCAATGGTGATCTTTGGGTTCTCTGTTGTTGTGGATTTAACTTCGAGTGGGTAAAGTTTAGTTACTGGTCTGTTTGTATGTCCAGTACTTGTTTTGATATTTGCTGCCCGTACTAGTCCGTCTTTTCCCTTGATTAAACTTTGTACAACAGCAAGTCTCCAGTTAACACGTTTCGTGTCATCGTGTACTTGAACGACATCACCAACACGTATCTCGGTTGAATTGTTTCCAGTGGTTTTATGAAATTCCCGTAAGCTTGTCAGATATTCTTGACGCCAACGTTTCCAAAAGTGTTGTATTAGGTGTGTTCTCAATTTTGCTTGGACATCAATGTTACTAGGTTCGGATTCATAGATAGGATCACGAAACTCGTCGTCTTCGTAAAGGGGGTGGGGTAAGGTGGTAATTCTCCGGCCATACAGTAGATGGGATGGTGTTAATGGTTCTGTGTCGTCTAGTTCTGATGATACGTAGGTTAACGGGCGGTCATTGAGGATTGCTTCCGTTTCGGAGGAAATTGTTTGGAGCTCTTCTAAAGTGACATTCGCCTTCCCGAGAACCTTTTTCAAGGAGTTTTTTGTCAGACCAATTAATCTTTCCCAGAAACCACCGTACCATGGTGCTCGTTTTGGGATAAATTTCCACTGGATTCCTCGTTTACTGAGATTGGTTTCCAACTCTGTTGAATTGAATAGTAGGGTCAACTCTTCCGCGGCAGATTGGTACGTTGATGCATTGTCTGACACCATAATTTTTGGTAAGGACTTGCGGCTTGCGAATCTTCGAAAGGCAGACATGAAGGTCGGAACAGTTAAATTTGTGACTACTTCGAGGTGGACTGCGCGTGTGTTTGCACAGGTGAACAAGCAGATGTAGACCTTTTCTTGTCCACGTGGCGTTTTGACGTAGATGGCCCCGGTGAAGTCTACACTGGTGACGGTAAATGGGTGGGAGTCAGTCATTCTATAGAATGGAAGTGGAGGTGGGTCAGGGGCATTGTATGGTGTTCCGAAGACCTTTCGACACGTTACACATTTGCGAAGTATTTTCTTGATGTACTGGCGAGCTGTTGGAATCCAATACTTCTGGCGTATTTGTGTCAGGGTTTGGTTTAATCCAGCGTGTTGTAGTTTCTCGTGTGCGTCGTTGACAACCAGCAAGGTGAAATGGTGGTTTGGGGGTAACAGTATGGGAAACTTTGCTGAATGTTCCACTGGTGCATTGTGAATTCTGCCACCACAACGAATGATGTTGTCTTCCAGAGTAAACAGGCGAAGTTGACGTACAAGGGGTAGACGAGAGATTTTCGGCTTTTGTATGTTGGCAAGTTCGTTACCGTAGGCGTCGTTTTGGATTTCCCGTATCCAAACATTTCTCGCGTTTTCAACTTCGTGGACCTTTAGTGGTTTTC
>CACRXK020005645.1:0-27424 GCA_902702795.2 Paramuricea clavata
AAAAAATAATTTTGGGGGGTCATTTGCCCCCCCTTGCCCCCCCCTGGCGCCGCCACTGAAAACACTCCTAATTAGTATACAAATAATATTAATAAGGTAGTATCTATTGTAATCATGTCCTCATTAGTATTCTTTATATATAAAGAATACTAATAAGGCAGTATATCTATTGAATTTGTAGTCGTGTTTGAAGCCGTTTAATAAACTCGCAGGACGTGTTTTTTTAGGTCTAAAGCCACTCGTGCTGCGCGCTCGTAGCTTTAAACCTAATAAAACACTCCTGCTCATTTATTAAACAGTACACGATCGGCTGCTCACTTAAACAGTAAGGTCGGCTGCTCATGTTTTAACTAGTACTAAAAAACAAGACTCTACTACTATTGCTTCCGCTAAAGCCAGGTGAAGCTGCGTTTTGTAAACAAGGCAAGTCTGGTGTCAACCTCGAACCCAGCGCTTAGTTGCTCTGGGTACGAGGTTGGTCTCAAGTCTCATCTTAAAGTACTTACGCAATGAAATCTCACACCACTTTTTGACTCACGGATGTTGCGAAGTGTGGGGCAGTTGGAAATGGGAAATGACCGGTCTGCTTTGCGCGCACTGTTTGCCTGCGAATCGGGCCTTTCAGAACCGGAAATCGGGTTGGATCACGCGTTCGTTCTTTTGATTTGGCAAACGAAGCACGACAAATGGGTGAAATGGAAAAAGGCGTGAGTCGGCCTCAAAGGCCTTTGATTTATGATTGCATTGCAAAGAAAACTCACAAATGACCAAATAAGATACTGTGTCGAACTATCTTAGCTTGTTCGATACGCAAATCCTCACTATGACGTCAAATTTCACAATGGCTTCCTGAAAAAAACTGATTCAAATTTGTCGACATGTAATATATATTTCAGTAGTATGTTGACAATAAACATATGAACGGTTCTATGAGTTCGATGCACGGTATCATAAGATCTTCAAGTTTTTTCAATGAAATGTGACGTCATAGTGAGGGAGAACTTGCATATCAAAAATTGTTAAATACCGCTCAAGGACTAAGCAAGCTAAGATATATGCCCCATATATAGTTTGGCGAAGTATCCAACTTGGTCAATGGGTAATTCCAGCTAAAGGCTAAATTTTTATCTAGGCAAGAAGAACAAAATCCATCACCACAGCACTTGACCACCAGATACCCCAGTCAAGATTTGGCTTCAAGAAAAAGATAGGCAGTTTATCTTAAGGTAGCGTTCCAGTTATAATCATTTCAATGATCGATCAGACGTCAGTTCCAGTCCCTTTCTATTGTTTTTGTCTGCGCGGTTAACATGAAGCTTGCAAGGAGTGTGCCGACATTTCGTATTTTGACATCGATTTAAAGAATAACATTGGGAAAAATGGTATTAAAACTGTTTACGACCCTCATAACTATTGGACGTCAGTTTCCACCATCTTGGCTTTTCTCATATAGGCTGAATGACTGAAATTCAGAATTGTACGAAGGCAGCAAACTGTACTGAATTTAGGGACCAGTCATAAAGTATAGGGGGGGGGGGCTGGAGAAATCAAATCTTCAACAGTATATTTTTCCTTGGCCCACCCCTGGAATAAGGCTTAATTATCAATGGCCCACCCTTAAAGTCTTGCACAAAAATTAATGACCCACCCTTTGCTAAAAGACAACAACAGGCCGGAAACTCATGGATCACTTTCTATTGGTGATATTTTTACTGCTTGGAGAACACCAAAACGTTACATACGACTCTTTTATAATAAAGTAAAATCAAAGCCTGCAGGGTGTAATCGTTAATTTTTAACCCTTACGGATCACTTATTATTGCCAAACGTCCCTATCCCTGTCATTTAAGCTCCCTTCACCATTCAGGATGCAATCACATACAGTCACATGATCACACTACATAGATAAATCCTACTCCACCCTTACCATCACAATAATTTAAACTCACTGTACTGTTAAGTAAGCTAGCTCTAAAAGGACCTGTCATTCGCTCTGCTTCAAAATTAACTGCATGAAAAGATGAACAATAAAATTCGTGGTGTTGGAATGTCCCGCACTAACAAGATCTTTGGTAGGATAACTTGACTAATAACATGTAGTGGTTATATCATTTTTCACTATCTTTCCACCTTTCATTTTTGTTAATATTGTGTAATTGGTTATTTTCAATTACTTCGTAATAATTTTTTCTCTTGGTCTCACATTATTATCCGAACTCCTTCCTTCTCCTCTGCAAATTGTACCTACAACACTCTTAAAAAACCCTGCTGAAGAAGACTGTTGGGTTGAAACGCGTACATAGGTTGCCTTTCCTACTCATTTTCAATCTCTCGCCTTTTATATCATGTCCCACAAAATATTTCACCTTTTTTAGTTCCTATAATCGTAGTTTCCATAGTTTATATTTATTATACATATATGTCTTATACAATATCTTACACCAGTATTTGTCCAATTACATATTTTACACCAAAAACTATGGTTTAAACTTTCGAATATTTCCTTCATTGAAACTTACGAACAAGTTTAGTATACTGCGTTCATATATACATCAAAGTTCGTGTAAAATGAAAAGTTTAGGTTGTAATGCACAGGGCCGCCGAGAGGTTGGCGGGGGCCCGGGGAAAATTTTTCTTTAGGGGCCCCTATTTCAAACATTTTTTCCAGAAAAAAATTTTTTTGGAGAACAAGCTCCCCCCACCTCCCACGTCGACAACTTTTTAGGGAAAAAAGTTTTCCGGACGAGTACGTTACAATTGTTTTCCAGCGCCTTTACCTCAATTTTTCATACCAAATTTGGGTATTTCCCCCCCAAAAAATACCTTGCTCTTTGCGCGAAAATATTTGACCCAAAAAATGACTGGGCCCAACAAAAATTTTCTAGGGACCCCAGAACCTAGGGGCCAGGGGCAATTTGCCCCCCCCCCCTCTCGGCGGCCCTGGTACTCATGCATTATGTGAGCTTGAATAATCCTTAACAGTTAACCCATTGAGTTGCATTGCACCCGGATGCGCCCCACTTTATTCTTTTACTCTGTCCAACGCCAGATTATTTTACTCTGTCTAACGCCTGATAATCTTACTCGTCAAGGGGAGAGCGCTGGCACTTAATGGGTTAACTAACCTATCTGCCCATGTGTCTAGTTAACCCATTGAGTCGCAGATTTACGAACAAGTTTAGTACACTGTGTTCATATATACATTAAAGTTCGTGTAATATGAAAAGTTTAGGTTGGTCATACATCATTATGTGAGCTTGAATAACCCTTAACAGTTAACCCATTGAGTTGCATTTCACCCTGATGCGCCCCACTTTATTATTTTGCTGTGTCTAACGCCAGACGATTTCACTCTGTCTAACGCCAAACGATTCTACTTGTCAAGGGGAGAGCGGTGTCGCTTAATGGGTTAATTAACAGTGTAAATTAAAACATATTCACACATGACCACCCCTAACGTAGTGCACAATTTTCTCTGGCCCACCCCTTTTTGCAAGCATGAAAATGGTGACCCCCCCAACCCCCTTTTTTTTCCCAGCCCCCCCCCCCCCCCATACTTTATGACTGGTCCCTTGTTAGGATGGGAAACACTCAAAACACAAAGAATGAAAGCTAATTAAAAGCAAAAATGATGTTTAAAATACTTCATAATATGGGGCCAAATTGTCTTTCAAAAAGGAACTATTGAACCACAATCTTTGTGACAGCTCAAGCAGCATACGTTTACTACGTTCGTATAGTTTGAAAAAGAGTTTTATGTATGATCAGGTGCCTCCATATGGAACTCTTTACCAGAAAACATAAGAGAAAGCAAACGGTTATCGAGTTTTTAAAGGAAAATCGCTATACTCATCGCTTTTAAAACACATCATCTTTGTAGATACTGTATCTATATAGAATTTTATATTTGCATGCTCCTTCCTTAATAATTTTTAAACTTGTAATAATTTGTTGTTTTACACGCCCATTGTGGAAACCAGGTTTAGCTGACAATGTTAGCGTGGTTAAATAAAGTTTATCATCATGATGTCCGTGGTTTTGCAGCTTTTTCAGGTATGTTTAGAGCGCTATCCGGCCTTCGTGCAACTGGCCTCAGAGAGTGATCTTTCCAGCTTTCTAAACATGGCCGTTGATTGGTATAACCCAGAATAAACCTTCGTATTTATAAATTAAAGTTTCTTTTTATAAATTGTGAGATCCAATGATCCATATCCGTAGTTTTATAGCTTTTCAAGCATTTTACAACGGTTGTAAAAATAAGACAAATGACTCCAACATGGGATTAGGGTCAACGATATGGGGACAGATTGTCAGAGGCATTCACCCCCCTGAAAATATTTAAAATGGCGGACGTTCAGGGGGGTGAATGCCTCTCATAAACGCACTGACTAGGAACATGACGAATGCATTTTGATGACGTCGACGTTTTGTAAGGTTCCTATTATGTGGTATGAGTTAGGAACGCATAAACAGCAAGGCCGGAATCTACCCATTGTTGTTAAACATAGGCACCAAAATAACAATACAGAATGACAAAAATCTACTATATATATATTCAATATATTTCAATATACATGTTAAGAAGAAACGTATTTACATGGAGCGATTAAATATCCACATTCATTTGAAAAAGATTCAAAATAAAAATGTGAGGGCATATATATATATTGCATGAAATAATTAATCAGGGATGTCGCGAAGTCATTAACATTGGGGGGTGTCCTGATATTTTGACCAAGTTTTGGAGAACATTTTGACCAACGTTTCAAAGGTCTCACTCCATCAAATTCATGATGGAGAAACTGAATATTTGTGAGGTGGTTTTTTACAAGGTTAAAAGTTCGCACAAGTCAAAACACTTCTTTTTCTGTAGAGACTGAATGTTCGTGAGATGGTTTTTTACAAGGTGAAAAGTTCGCACAAGTCAAAATACTTATTTTTCTTTGCGCTTTTGAGTACTACTATAGTTAGTTGACAATGTAAACCAATTTGAAAAACCAACAAGTGACCAACTATTTTGACCAAATATTTTCCATTTTGACAAACGTTTTGAACTTTAAAAAATATTGAGGTGTTACCCCCAGTAGCGACGTCCCTATAATTAACAACACTTGGCAAAGAGTATGAGTGGGACATTTGTAGATCCCTGAGGAACCCCATGTACATAATTTTTAGCATATGGCACTACAATGCTCTTATACACTGCACTTTCCTTATGTCGACAAACGTAAGCAAATAGTTGCCAACTATTTACAGCAATTTCGGGTTACACCTGACAATAAAATGAATTTCCATTTTAAAAATCAATTTTTTCCTCAAGGTAATATTCATTTCTATGCATTTCCTTTCTTCCTCGATTTTTGTGGAAACATCTTTAAATCCCAGGTCTTTAAATCCCATTTTTTTTATAAACTTCACATAAACCTGGAGGTCTTCAATACCAAGGAAATCCTGTTTTCAAACATCGACTTTTCACTTGTTCTCTTTTTAGTTTCATTCTTCGGTTTTGGAACCAAATTTTGATCTGTTTTTCTGTCAAACAGAGCTCTGTGGCCAGTCGCCATCTTTTCAAACCAACCACGTACATGTTTTGTCGAAATTCTTCTTCCATACGTGTCAATTGCATCGGAGTGAACAGAGTTCTTTTACGTTTGTCGTTCGTGCATGCCTTGGGCATTTCTGAACAAATAAAAGAGCAATAAGTTCCATGAAAGTTTGCAAGGTTTAAATTTTGTAGCCATGCACATATATTATTATTAAGCTTATATCAGTTACACGTTTTAATTTCACCTTCCAAACAACTCCCCCATCAATCTTTACCTCTCAAGTGATACTTATATACCCCACTTTTTGCTAATTTTTAATATAGCGTCTTTATGAAACACTTAACCTGCTTCAGTTGAATTTTACAAATTACAAATAGTGCTTTACCATATAGAATTTTAATCATATTGAATCACATTGTACCTGTTAGAGAATGTTCAAAATTCAACTTTAAATTTTCAGACTTAGATCGAAATCGAAGGGAGGGGGCAAGTGGGGCAACACCCTTTTCGTCGGTAAGGGGGTGTCAACCTCACCCCCACACCCCTCCTGCCAATGGAATGGAAAAGGAACGCCACTAGCGATAAACAGTATTCACGAATTCCGTTGAAGGTAGTTCTTATGTTTTTTAAGTTGTTAGATCTTTCATCCAAGCTCATGTATATATTAACCATAGCTCCTACTGGTATATTAAATTTTTAGTATAGTACACTACTGTTAAGTGAATTGAGTTGAAAAGTTAACCTCAGGAATTGAGTTAAATTGAATGAACTGATGCGTTGAGTGAAGTCACTCCCTCGTGAGAAGATTAAATTCAGGCCTGTTGCTGTCACATCAATTATTACATTGTAACACGATTCACAATAAACTAATAACCCCCAAATCCATCTGCAAGGGTACGCCCTACCTACACGGGAACCCTCGAGGTATTTTCTCCAGTTAATATACTGTATAAAATTCAACAGATTTATGTGTAAGACTTAGTTATTGCTCTGCTTTTCCCCGCCTTATTTATTGCTCTGCGTTCGTTCGCCACATGTAGTCTGAATGATCTGCCAAACACGATGCAGCTCCTTATAAAGGGACTGTGGGGAAAATGCTAACAACAAAAAAAAAACCCAATCTGATTAAACCTCTGACAGTTGAAAACTTGTATTAAGTTGTTGTATCATTCAAAGAATGAGTAAATGATTTATTTCGCATGTGTGTCATACTGCACGCAATGACCATGATTTGTTTCAGTCTGTATATAGAACAGTATGGTTTCTCGTCCAACACTGTAAGTTTTTCACTTCTCCCACCCACTTATAACCTTATCACATTGCACTTTGAGCAATATCATATATCCACTCCCAAATTTGACCCTACATGCACAATGGCTTAGCTCTGGATTTTGATCTGGATTATACTGTGGGGATATATCACTAATATATCCATTCCAATGCCTCTCTTTCTTCAGGCAAACCCCACTTCTCCCATTCTCAGCTGTCATTTTGAGCACTATTTGGCAAAAATTTGCATATATAATGAATGAAACCTGTGATGGAACTGGAGATCATTACTCTACATTCTCACTGGCAGTTTTTTTCAAGTTGTCGTTGAGATGTCTCTCAACAGACTCAACATTACTTCCAGCCACTGCTCCCAGCTTAAAAAAGTTGGAAAATGTTAACAAATTGTCCCTCCAAAGCCCTGTCCTAACCTTATTACATTGCACTATCGGCACGATATAAGCACTCCCAAATTCGACCCAATATGAAATTACAATGTAAAAACAACTGCATATTCAATACCTTCATTCTTAGGGAAAACCTCAACCACTTGTCCCACCCAATGTCCACCTTAATTTAATAATTTACTCGAAAAAATTCCTGGATTACACTACAGCTCCTTATTAAGGGACGAAATACAGTGCCTAAAAAGGAAATACAGTGCCAAAAAAAGAAAGGGAAGTGCATGGCATGCGGAAAAATACTAGTTCCAGCCACTGCACTCAGCTTAAAAAATACATTTGTCCGGAAGAACTTGGTTTGTTCAAAACGTCAAGTCTCCACCCTTATTAGGGACAGGAAAATACATGCAGGGCATGAGGAAAAACAAAAAACAATCTGATTTAACTTCTGACAGTTGAAAGCTTGTATTAAGTCGTTGTATCATCTCTCTTTCTTTGGGCAAAATGTTAACCCCACTTCTCCCATTCTTAGCCCTACATTTTGAGCACTATTTGGCAAAAATTTGCATATGATGAATGAAACCTGTGATGAAACTGGAGATCATTACTCTATATTCTCACTAGCAGTTTTTTTCAAGTTGTCGTTGAGATGTCACCCATGCATGACTATACCACGAGCTTTAAGGTCAACTGCAAGTGGTCTCAACACTACTTCCAGCCACTGCTCCAAGCTTTAAAAAAGTGCGAAAATGCTAACAAATTGTCCCACCAAAGCCCTGTCTTAACCTTATTACATTGCACTGTCAGCACGATATAAGCACACCCAAATTCGACCCAATATGAAATTACAATGTAAAAACAACTCAGGGATATATTCAATGCATTCCTTCTTAGGGAAAACCCCAACCACTTGTCCCACCCAATGGCTCAGCTCAACATTTTAAGTATTATGTATTTTTAATTTAATAATTTACTCGAAAAAATTCCTCGATTACATTACAGCTACTTATTAAGGGACGAAATACAGTGCCAAAAAAGAAATAGTGCCAAAAAAGAAATACGGTGACAGAAAAGGAAATACATGGTCATGGCATGCGGAAAACAAAAAACAATCTGATTTAACTTCTGACAGTTGAAAGCTTGTATTAAGTTGTTGTATCGTTCAAAGAGTGAATAAATAATTTATTTCGCATGTGTGTTATACTGCATGCAGGTGACCATGATTTGCTTCAGTCTGTATATTTAGTATAAGTATATATAACAGTATGGTTTCTCGTCCAACACTGTGAGTTTTTCACTTCTCCCACCCACTTATAACCTTATCACATTGCACTTTGAGCAAAATAATTTATCAACTCCCATATTTGACCAATGGATTAGCTCTGGATTTTACAACTATATGATCACTCCCATTTGACGCTGTATCAAATCACCATGACGTAGAATTAAAGGTATATATTTATTAGTCTTCTCTGATTTAGATCTAGTACTGTAAGAATATACCACCAATATATCCAATGAACTCTCTTTCTTTCTTCGGGCAAAATTTAACCCCACTTCTCCCATTCTTAGCTCTACATTTTGAGCACTATTTGGCAAAAATTTGCATATGATGAATGAAACCTATGATGAAACTCGAGATCATTACTCTACATTCTCACGACTAGCAGTTTTCGTTGAGATATCACGTTTTATCGTTGAGATGTCACGCATGCATGACTACCATGAGCTTTAAAAAGGTCAACTGCAAGTGGTCTCAACACTACTTCCAGCCACTGCTCCCAGCTTAAAAAAGTGGGAAAATGTTAACAAATTGTCCCACCAAAGCCCTGTCCTAACCTTATTACATTGCACTATCGGCACGATATAAGCACTCCCAAACTCGACACAATATGAAATTACAATGTAAAAACAACTGACGGGTATATTCAGTGCCTTGCTTCTTAGGGAAAACCTTAACCACTTGTCCCACCAATGGCTCAGCTCAACATTTTAAGTATTATACGAGCAATCCCACCTTTCAAAATTTATTTAAATTTTTTTTTTATAAACTTAGTCATAAATGACAGGTTAACCCTACAGAGCTTATTGCTCCATTTGCAGGGTCCCTAAAATTAAATGATTATTATTTTAATGATTTACTCGAAAAAATCCCTCGATTACATAATACAGTGCCTATAAAAAGGAAATACAGTGCCAAAAAAAGAAAGGGAAGTACATGGCATGCGAAAAAATACTACTTCCAGACACTGCTCCCAGCTTAAAAAATACATTTGTCTGGAAGAATTTGGTTTGTTCAAAACGTCAAGTCTCCACCCTTATTAGACGAACAAGAATCTCTAAGTTTGCCAAAGTCTAAGGGCGTACTTAAATTAGAACTGAAAGTCTACATTAATTCACTTGTCATTGATATATCTTTACAATTGGTTACACATTGATTCGATTTTTGAAACAATACATCTATAGCCAGATTTCATAAAGCATTACCGTGTTGACCATGGTACGGATGAACGGATGGCAATTATCAGAATGAGGAAATAAATTAAATGTTAATGTGTGACTCTTCAGCGATTAATGTGGGACTCTTCAGAGATCTATAGTTTAATCTTCTTGCTTCTACAAAGCTTGAATTACACTATCAAAGTTTCTGTGATCACAGTAGGAATTTTGCATCGGTAAGTGTTAAACACTAAGTCAGTTCCCTCAAGTATTTCTTACCAATCCTTCAAAAGTTAGAATTAACCTATATGCAAAATTCCTACTGTGATCACACTCACAGAAACTTGGATAGTGTAAACCGGCCAGCCTTATAAAGAGATAACATTTCTGAAATTGAGTGACCACTATCGCTTACTGAAACCCACAAATAGTCCAGAGTTACGTAGTGGTCAGTGTCATATAGAGAACATCTGTAATACTTGAATACATTTTCGGAAACAGGAAAATAAGAATGTTTCCGCTAATGTAATAAGAATGTTTCCGCTATTGTAATCGTGTATGTTGTTGATAAACTCGTGTTTCCTGTACATTGCAATTTGATATAACAGGGTTTTTGTTTACTTAGACAATATAACAACGTAGACCATAAGATCATGTCCGTATTATTTTGCTCATTTTTGCTAAGATTATAAGTAATCATCTTTAATTCTGGCTTAGCAAAAAGACAATGGAAATTTTCATCCAAGTGCACAGACAGTAAAGGCCATCCTTTAGCAGTCCACTGAGTGTTATTACAGAAGAAAACTTAAACTAAACCTTGTAATGATTTACATACATACTCAACAACTAAATCTGATTTCAATGAGGGGCGTGCAAATTAAAAAAAAAAATGCATAAAGTAGTACTTATCACCGTATACAGTATTTACAATCTTACACAATAGCACAAGTAAGATCAATACTGGGCACGATTCAGCCTTGACTCAAGCTCAGATATCTAGTGAAACAGGCCTTATTAATATTTGTAGATGGAAGTAGATTTGGGATGGATGTAGTAAATTTAGAGCAATAAACGATAGCCCCTATACTGTATTTCAAAGAAGAACGGATAAGAATCGATGCAGCAATCCAGTACCAATAAAGTTGTTTAGCCGGTTTTCCGCTGTAGTAACAATGGACTAACAAGGGATTGCCTTTACACTGAACTTCAAGGGAGAACAGTTTAGAACTGAAAAAGCTATCAAGTATCAATGTTAGGTTTGTTTAGGTTTTCCCCTACAGTAACAGACGATTTTAATAAAGCATTGCTTTTACTGGACGTTAGGGGAGAATAATTTAGAAATGATAGAGCTATCCAGCATAAATAAAGTTAGAATTATTCAGTTTATTTTAGGATTAACATTGTTCGGTCCACACTCCTCAAAGAAAAGATCTGATTATCATTTTAACTAGCCCTGTCTCTATATAGTGCCGAAGGGTGATTCCCACACCCATTTTCGATTACATATTTTTGGCTTTAAACCAAATTTAAATTCAAATAAACTCTGGGATGTTCAGTTTACGTCAATTTCAACGACTGGGCGATGAAAGGTTGAGATTTAGATAATCTTGAACGAGACGACCAGCGGAAACCATCTAGGAGACATGTCTGTTCGATATTCTTATATTCTCAATATTTTTAACCTTTTCTCTATAATTAACCATTTTGTAGAATGAAAGGATTAGAACATCATTTTTTATTATAGCTAATGTGGTTAACTATATAACGTGCTAAGTAGCAGTGAAAAGGGGAAAAGTGTGAATATTTTTAGCGCAGACATTCTGGCGGGGGAACAAAGACACACCTTTATTTTCTTAGCTATATAGGATGAGAGTCAAGCATGATCAGGGGGGGGGAGCAAACTTGCTAGATGCGAGGATAGACGAGATATGTATTGAGAGATCAGTCAATATTAAAGAGAAAATGGATGGAAAGAAATACGAAGTGGTTTTATACTGGACTTTTATCAATTCGTACACTCTTGTACCACGATATGATAGAACATTCTGTAGTTTAGATGAATATTCAATCGAAATGTTATGTCCTCAGCATGTATAGTGGGCTTGTGTTTAAATGCAGGCCTTTAATAATGTTTGCATGGTAATTTTTCGTACTTTTACCATAAGAAATTACAGGAACTGTCGTCTTACTTCTCTTCCCGACCGTTGTATTGTGCATTTGTAGCTGTGCATGGATAAATTTTTTATGCTCTCATAAAAAGTAGCGGGAAGGTGTTATATAATCTCTGCAGCAAAATTCTGTTTTGGCGGCATGTTGTGTTGGTCTAGAACACAGTTTGATTAAAATTTCTGGACTGGTATGCAACGAGAGAGGGAGGAACTATGACCGCAATGCATGGCAACCATTCACATTTTCTATATGATGCCTCGGCGATACAAACGTTTGGAATAATACAGTAAAGCACCGCAGAACAGTCAGATTAATAACAACTACTAACAAGTGTGCATGTAAGGTTAAATTGTCCAATTAAACAGCCAGTTTCATCACAGGTTTCATGTACGATATAAGTATATTAAAGGTGTTCGGAAATTGACTCTCTTGTTTGTTGAGTATAATGGAAGGTTTATAACCTGAAGCGGTGTTAAGACGATTAGCGCGTTCTTGTGGCTCACTAAAGTACCCCAACATAGTTTATCCTTTCTAAGAATAACATTAGAAGACTGCAGACAAACAACAAGCTATAGAATAGCGCAGTGAACGTCATGGAAATACAAGAGTAACAATTAACCTTTATAAACTTGTTGCAAAATCTTCCTTGATCACAATATATTCTTACCCAGTGATTATTAGTTTTCGGTGGGGCAATGCAAACAAATGATTAATTTTACCTCGAAGTAACTTTAAAGCACTCTTTAGCCAAGTACAAGCGATGTTTTTTTAACATGCACTATGATGTCAATTCCGTATTAAACTCACAAAACCAAACAAACGATCTACTTCGATGACATGAATTCGAATTGATGTACATTCAGTAACTCTAACCTTTACTTTCAAGTAGACAACAGTTGACATATATCGGATCACACTGATTTTAAGTAACTCTGTAAGTAACAGCTCATTGAAATTGAGACAAGCGCTTCAAGTATGGGTGCATAAAGAACCCGTCAAAACGAGAATAGAAACCTTACGATTTTAGGACGGCAACCGCGACGGCCAAAACAAACTCCTTCAAATAAATGGTAGTCGATAGTTCGTCGTATATTATCAATCGTATGAATTTAATACAGTCTTAGAAGTTGAAGACATGGGTTTTATGGTTGGGAAGAGTTCTGCTAAACCCAGTTTGAAGTTGCACTTGTTGTGGCTTGGAATGCAGCCGTTGTATCAAAACGTGAAAATCTGTGATTTGGCGTTGTAAACAGAGCGAGGACAATGTCTAAATTATTCATATATTGTAATTACTCAATTCTTTTCAATGATCTATTGTATTGGTAGCCGTTGCCGTCGCGTTGCCGTCCTAAAATCGTAAGGTCTCTATTAATGAGAGTCGATGGCAGTCATCAATTGTTACAGGGGATATTTCAAGCTCTAGATTAACAAAATAAATGTTTGATGAGTATTCCAACTATGTGTTAACTTAAATAGAATACATAATAGTGTTGGGAAACTTTAAGAACAGTTAACCAAGATCGCGTGACTGCATGCCAACTCTCGTGAACTCTCATCCTCGTTTGATCCGCGCTTAATCCGTGCGCGAGTTCGGGAATACGATTGTTAAATGCTTCACACATGAATTACAATGCATTTTATTTCCGCGCGCGATTGCGCGCACGATTTCAACTTGTTTGAATCAACTAGAATTATAATTTTTTAAAAATCAACTTGATACTGTATGCAATAATGTCTGTATAGCATCAACAAACTGAATCTTAAACATTGTCATTGGGAGTAACTTAACTCTGAAGTGAAGACCTCGGGATTCTCTGTTTCTAATTATCAGGGATAGGTCAATGTTCCCAACAGCGAGTGTAAACACCGACCTAACCGCATGGACGCGACAATTAACCATTAAATGACCGCAGCAAACACCATCTCATGCGCTGAGTGCAATAATTAGTAATCGCCAGATATATATACCAAAGTCTAAACCTTGATCGCAGGATGAAGTTGCCTTCTTTGTGTAAAGAGCGCAAATCGTAAACATTTGTTTAATCTTATATACTTTACAATTATACGCTGTACCTCCACTGAATCTTTTGATCAATTAGTCCGATCGACTTTCGCAAAGTTCTTGTACACTTTTCAGTTTTGTTGGAGACAAAATAAAATTTGAATACTTTAGTGTAAATGACGTGATTATCTCAACCATAAACAAAATTTGCCATTTAAACAGCGCTATTAAGATCTATTATTCAGCAAGAATTATTCAACTAAAATATACGTCTACTTTTAAAGGAAAGGGAAAACAATATTTTATAAAAGTTTACAAACGACTTATACGAACAGAAGCCAAATAAAACAACTAGTTGTTACGCTATCTGCCTCTGTAAATAAAGTCAATTTCAATAAACTATTTACACAAATTTCAGTCTGAAAACCCACCTCTATTTACTTCTCCAACATTCAACTGGTGTTGTCTTGGGTTAATAATGAAAGGTTCACTTGGTGTTTCAGTATGACAGAATGCTGGATGACTTTCATTGATTCGATTGCCATGATGAACTTCACCACGAATTTCACCAGTACTCGCTGTACTCCCGGTTGCGGTCGACAGTTCTTGGCAAAGATCAGCGTACGAAAATGAACGCAAAAATACTTCAATCTCGTCATTATTTATTGGTCTGTTCATTGCGAAACTTTCGAGCATCTTTGAGTTTGGCAAGCTTTGACTTTCAGATGACTTCTGTCCCTCCCTTCTGACTCACGTCGAGCTTTATACCAGAATGACGTTGAACGAGATAAGATCGACGCGTGGGCAACTCGTTTACCATTAATTAACACAAAATGCGCGCGATTACATTTCGCAGAGAGAGCTTAATTACATTTTGCATGCGCAATAAAATAACAATGCAAACGCACCGTATGCAAATATTTATGGCAGATATATATTCAATTGCCCGTATTATTGACGAAACTGAAATGACGTAGGTATATAACAATTGAAAACACACTAGCGCAGATATAAGCTACATACGTGTATAAAACATAATATTTACATAATATGCGCAAATCCGTTGGCATGCATGCGAGACCCGCAAACTTTTTTTCCCACTTGAGCTATCATCTGCGCGCATTTAACGCATAGTTTGTGCATACATTAAACAGATCTGCCGCCTTTAGTCATCGAAAGAAAGTATTTAAGCCATTTTTAGGCATACAATTTCTGAACTATATATTTTTTAACCATAGAGCTTTGCACAAATAACACTTCTATACAGGTGAATAGCATATCCTTTCGAAGAAATAATGTATTTTGCAAACTAAAAAGTATACTCCTATTCTAGCTAAAAACTCTGTAATAGTAATCTGTTGATCAGTCGCAATGCCATGGACACTTATTATCGCATTAGAATATGTTTCGACCTCTTAATTCTGGTCGTTCCGCCACTTAAAGGGTCAAGATCAGAAACGAGCTAGTCTAAAAGCTCGCAATAGCATATAAGATTTCGGCTTTTTTGAAATAGACGAATATAGTAGGAATGATTTAATAGATGACAGGTCCAGCGCGCAAAGTATGGCAGCTAGTAGCGCACTCAAGAATTTTTAAAATGGCGCAATTGGACTTATCTTTCATGCAGGTCAATATGACAACATTACGATGTAAAGTTCATCGTATTGAATCGTTTCAGTTAAATAAAACAATAATAACCCATATCTTTGTTACGATTACTTTGTTAGGATTTCTAAAATTGAGATCATTATAAAATCTATATAGGAATTAGGAAGCAAGAATCTTGAAGCGCTAGCCCATATACAGTACATTATAAAATGAGAAGAAAATGGTTGAAGGATGCAGAAAATACTTCCTGGAAATTTTTCAACGCTATCCACGCTGAGCTGAACCTAAGATATAATTAGCACTAGCCTCGGCGCTTTCTTATGAGAACTAAATTGGACGCACTGTCTCACGATCGAGACATTCCAGCTGTGTTTCCTCACTGAGCTCACAAATGAATCGCAGTGAAAGACGAGCAGATAATTCCGTCTTGTTTCCTTGTTCTTGTCACTAACAACAGGATCTATAGTCTCAAGGATGTCGCCATCGACAAAATGTCGCGACTTTCTACTCATCTGGTTTAAATTTAAAGCAATCAAATTTTACAGGCACTTACCTCGCATCCCTGAGAGACTTTAAACACTAATTGACGGCAATGAAGGGTAAAACCATGCAGCAGCCAAACACTGCGGCAAACTTTACTTTCATCGTTTTTTATCTGAAAGTTCAAAAGATACAGTACATTTATAGCTACTACTATAAACCGTTTTTCATAATCAAACTGAAAATTATGTAATATAATTCTATTCTCCAGGCCAGTTGTTCAAAGCTGGATTAGCGCTAACCCTCGCGGTTAAAATTTAACCTGCTGTTTTAGTTTATGTATTTCTGTACTTCTGATTATTTCAAAACTTCAGAGAAGTAAACTCCTATCGATCCAGACAAGATTTCTCAAGAATCATTTCCAAATTTGTAAAGAAGCTGCCAGGAAGTTTGCATTGAATTTTTGGTTAACCTATAGGGTTAAGCTAACTCAGCTTTGAACAACCGGCCCAAGCAGAATAGTAAAATAAACTATCTATATGCGCGAGATTTTATATTCAGTACTTTTTCAAAATTCTTTATAAAAACTTTTGAAAAACATAGTAAACGCATGCATATATGTAATGAGAAAACGTGGCACGAATGTTTGACCAACTCCACAATTTATAGTCGGAAACGTCAAAAACATAGGTAGTACGTTGTTGATTTTACGACAAAGACTATTAAGCATGTTTTCACTTTAATAAATAATGGTATCGTATAACGTACCCTTCCTATCAAAGCAGGTCTATTAATTCTACACTATAGTGCTCATGAAATATATTAATTCTACAGTATATAGTGCTTTCCTGTTAAATCAAGTCCATTAATTCTATACCAGTGCTCATGAAATATAGAAATACTCTATACGTTCTGGTACGATACGGTTGAAAGAGAAAACAGGCCTCGACAATTTTTAAAGAGTTGCGCGTCCTTCAAATAACCTCCTGAATAATGCTTTTCCCACATGATTCAAATTATTTCTTGTCTCGTGGCCAGAAGTGTTCCCTTGTCGACACTTATTGATTTAGCAGTTAACATTCATTGTTCTCAGCCCTGCGTGATTCTCAGTCTTTGCGTGAGAGTTTTTGTACAGTAAGGCCACGATATAATATCTCTACAAATTTTACATGTGTGCCGTTTTGTAAAAAACCTAGTAAACGCATGCATACTGTATGAGAAAACGCACGTTGACCAACTCCATAATCAAACCTTTAACTCAATAACTCATTCAAGCGAAAACTGTCAAACATTATTATCAGTTCATGAATGTAATGATTGTGGTATATTTACTCAGGTGAAGATAAAGTGAAGATGATACTCTCTTCTGGAGTGTGTCCACCCCAGACAAGCTATTCCTATTCTTTGTGATAAAATTTCAAATGTGGGGTTCTGCTCAGATGAAGAAAACTTCAAAAACGTCGAATATTTGCGCTTTCTTTCTTTTTCGTGATCAGGTCGTTCCAACCGAAACGAGGAAACTTCTTAGTCTTATCCTTCCCTGTTCCTGAACTGAGCTGTCGACACAGAATAGGAACTATACAGAAGGTCGACAGCATTTTGATGACGAATCATTGCGAATCATGGTGTCAGCAGCGGTTACGCTTTTTTGGCTGAGTCGACCTTCTGTTTGTCTCTATTCTGTGCTGTCGTCATGCAGGAAGAAGGGGCGACTTTCGATACACTCAACTCCCCCGCGCAAAACTTTGTTTTGAATTTGAAATATTTCCTTGCGGATTTCCTTAAGTGACACACTTTCAGGAATTACACAAGCGAACAAAAATGTGAACAATTACAAAAACAGGCTCGACATGGTAATGAAAACGGATATATATATATACTCGGAAACGTAAAAAATATAGGTAGTGCGTTGTTGATTTTACGATAAAGACCAAGTCTGTTTTACACTTCAATGAATAACGGTAACGTATCGTAAATCGTAACGTACCCTTCGTAGCAAAGCAGGTCTATTAACCGTGGTCAAAGTCATTAGCGACCTTATATGTAGACGGGTAAGACGGCAAACAAGCTCGTTGAACCAAATGATTGCAGAAGAAAACCTGTCGTCTATTGCCTCTATTGTCCATCGTATGAAAATAATACAGTTCAAGGATTGAGGTTAACACAGGGTTTAAGATTGACAAAAGTTATAGGACCCAATTTAAAATAGCATTTGTCCCAGCTTGAAATACATAAGCGTTGTATACAACACGTGATAATCTGCATTTTGCCGTTGTAAACAGAGCAACGGCAACGTCTAAAACTTCCGTGGGATTGTAACTGTTAATTCTGCTCATTTTTTTGCGTTAATATGATATTAATAGCCGTCCTTGTTGGCACTTTTGTCCTGCCTGTTGAGGTTCTTAATAAAAGTAGTTCTTTATAATTATAATTATAATTAAAAGTGTAAAATTTAAGGCGGTTTCTTGTCACGTATTAGATTAACCCTTGCTTAAGTTCGCTCAATAATTCTACAGTAGTGCTCATGAAATAAGTAAATGCGCTATACGTTCTGGTACGATACGGTTGAAAGAGAAAACAGGCTTCGACAATTTTGCAAGCAGTTGCATCCTTCAAACTGACTACACGAACGATGCTTTTCCCACATGATTCAAATTATTTCTTGTCTCGTGGCCAAAAGTGTTCCCCTGTCGACACTTATTGATTTAGCAGTTAACTATCATTGTTCTCAACCCTGCGTGATTCTCAGTCTTTGCGTGAGAGTTTTTGTACAGTAAGGCCACAATATAATCCTCTACAAGGGGGATTTGTCAGCCAAACTTTGCCTAAAGGGTTAGTTCTGCTCCCTAAAAGCATATGGTTTACAAGCGAATGAGAATAAAATCGGAAGTGACCGTCTAGTTTTAAGATAACGTCTCCTTTGCTAACATTTGTCACTTTATGAAGTGATAAGCTTTCGGTGGAGCCCTCGCATTTTCCGCGCGCACATTTATTTGCCTTTCTTCATTGTGTATACAGAATGGCGTCAGATTGTCAACAATGAATTCATAATAGGAAGCGCAAGTTAAAACTGTGCTTTTATTTGTTCTGTTGAAAGTAACAAGTCTACGCACCATATGCAAATTAGATTAAATTTATTATTCTATTAGATCTATTTTCCACTTTAACCATATTGAATCGAAACCTAGGGTATTTCTTTGTTTCTTGAACACTAGGGTGGCACTAATGACCATTTAACACGAAAAATACGTTATTACGTTACATGATACGGTTGAACTGAGGAGAAACATGCAGTTATGATCTACGAAGTTAAATGGTAAATTAGTAATCTTACAAAATGCAGAAAATAATCATTTCTCATCTCATTAATAAACATTGCCATGCATCATGACTAAATGAATTTTTATTGCTGTTAGAATAGGCTTTACTGTTTTATTGCACTTTTCCCCGCATGGCCTCGTTTTCGTGTTGCCTGTTTTAGCAAAGCAGGCGCACATGAAGGTTAACTCCCCATGTTTTGTGCGCAAATTTTGATCTTCATTCCAATCACAATTAGCCTATTCTTCTAAAACTATTTTGCATGAAACGTGAGGAAATAACCACACGAGAACGAGGCCATTTGGGCAAGTACACTTTCGTTAACAGAATTAAAATAAAATTTGTTAACAGAAAAACTATGTATTATTACAATGGTACACCGGCTGAACTTATATTTAGGTATTCCATCAGGTTGTTCACGATCAATTCGTCAGCCCTATCTTTTATTAATCTATTTAGGTAGCCATAAAGGCGTCTTAAGGACTGGATCTTGTTAACAAAAAAACAGGAATAGCCTGAACTAATGTAAACATGAATAAACACTGCTAGACAGGTACACTGTCTCCTATAGACCTAGTATTGCAGAATATCGGAAGAGAAAATGAGACAATTAATTGCCTTGCAATGTCAACATTGCAATTTTTATCAAATGAAACAAAACACTCGAGATTTTGAACATCTCACTCGATATATAATTCAAAAGATTCATCGATTTTAACTCGAGATTTTATTCAAAAATAGGCACTCTAGGCGTACATGCATAGAACGGTTAGCTGTCACGCGATCTTGGTTGGATGTTCTTGATGTTTTCCGAACACTACCATGTATTTTATTTAAGTTAATCGGATATACAAGCTCTTTCGCGGTCGGCATGATTTCTTTGTGTTTTCTTCAGAAATTATTAATTAGTACTATTTACAACATAAGCTGCCGCGTTGTATGATCGGATATATACAAACTCGAACCGAAGGCGAGAGTTTGTATATCCGAAACAACACGGTCGCGATGTTCTAAATGGCTTGAGAACATTCGTATTCTTCAACAATTTAAAATAAATGAATGATATTTGATGAGAAAATTGAACTTAAAGTTTATGTAAATCAGCATGATTTTGTATCAGATATCCTTCACGGTCATGATATGGATTTCTTTTGCATTTTTCTCATGAATTATTAATGAGTTTCGCAATTATTATTACTAACAATATTTGAGTATATAGGAAGCTCCCGCTAATTGTGGTTTTCAGGGAGGGTCCTCAACAATGCAATAGAAAGTACTGTATACAGACCACTGGTACAGACTATAGTTCGCCGAAAAGGAACTCCCCGTACCAAGGTAAAGTTCACAGACAGCAATCACGAACAAGTCTACGGAGAACATATTAATTGCTATAAGCAAATTAAGAGAGAGTACTTTAATCCGTCGGTATAGAAAATAAAAGATTTGACCGACATGTGAAAGTTCTAAGCAACAGATGTTTGTGTGAAGAAGACCGCTTTGGAAAGATCTTAAACAAGCTGTCAGATAAAACATATTACCCTCCCACTCGCGCGCACGGTAGTGAGAAAAAACATTAACCGCGTGGAAAACCAACAATCATTATTAACGGCTTGGCACTTTCACACGAGAAATGGGATCTTCCGTATTGTATCAACATCAATAACATCAATGAGTCATTTACCTTATCTGGATCTTTCTGGGAAAATAAATTGCCTTAGTTAATGCACTTTTATACGTCATGCACATGCTTCCCCAAACATTGAAAACATGCTATAATATTCACGAGCTTGGTTGAAGTTGCGATTTTTTATTCTGATGGATGTGAACGAGATGAGTCATGACTGTTCTGACTTCTGAGTAATGTCACAGGTAATGTGCTCTCCTATGAACATTTATACCTCATCCACTCGTTCACATGCGTCAAAAGAAGAATATCGCACAACAATTGCAAGTGTACAGTAATCGGACCTTTAAGTCAAAGTACAAAGTATACTTTTCAGGTAGACCTTACATCCTTCAACGAAACTTATTAATAATTCTTATGAGTTATTAATACACAAAATAAATCATACATGCAAAATCATACTGATTTACGTAAACTTGAAGTTCATTTTCTCGCCAAATATCATTAATTTATTTTCAATTGTTGACGAATACGAATGTTCTCATCATTCATCAAGAGACAAGACGTTTCACAAGCCATTTACAACATCCGCGTCCGTGTTGTATCGGATATACAAATTCTCGCCTTCGGCTCCAGTTTGTATATCCGATACAACACGGCCGCTCATGTTCTAAATAGTACTTGTGAATATTGTTCAGTGGAAAAACGTCGTTACAACTTAGTAACTCACTTAATCGGCCATTGTTTAAAGGCATTTAGAAACTACTGTGTATGGGAGGGGGGTGGGGGTCGCTCCCTTGAGCTCATTTGCATTATAAGCGCATGAAAAATTCGGCATTCAGTAATTATTAAACAAGGCCTATAAATAAATGTCTTTAATAAAGGTTTAACCCACATTATAATAGAGAGAGTTTCTCTGATATGTTTTATTCAGTATTTTAAACTTAGTGCTCCTGTGCTCCAATTTAGCTATTTGACAAATCTGCAAATGCTCCGGCAAAAGATATGTTTTTGCAAACTTTACTACATTTAACTGAGCTTGTAACCACATCTTATTTCAGTTAAAAACAATACACGCTGACCTTTTCATGAGACAATAGAGTATATTTAACTTTACATAGCTGCAGGGCACGTACGCGATCGAAACCAACTGATGAAAATAAAGCTAATTTAGCCTGGTAGGATATTGCGACGACGCCTGTAGTCACTAATGGCGACTTCCAGACTGATCAATTTCGAGACAAAATCTATCAAGATTAGTTTAAACAATTAGCTATGTTTATAATTTGGTTATCTCTAAAATTGAATGATATTTCCATATGTCGATAAACAGAAAATAACGAAACTTCAGTTACGATCTTAACAATGTCAGTAATGTCAAAGTCCTAACATTCTCAACTTTACAATATCACCGTCTATAATTAACTCATTCTCGATTTTAATTTGGCATGTTGTATTGGTCCATTTCTGGCATTTCTAAAATGCCAACAATAAAATTAGGAATAGAAGCTTCAACTACTAATTGCCAATTGGCAACATGAACAACGGCAACAATGAACGGCAACAATGAACGGCAACATGAACGTACTGTCATGCACAGAACTGCATGTATACATAGAAATTGTACTCTAAGACAAATTGTATCCCATTGTGGTTTCCAATCGATTCTACTTCATTCATTTTTCAGTGTGAAATTCGTCAATAATTCATGAAGAAAACACAAGAGAAATTATGATCGTGAAGGAGTTTGTATATAACTAAAACAAAATCATGCTGATTCACAAAACTTTAAGTTCAATTTAATTCTCACCAAATATCATTAATTTATTCGAAATTGTTGACGAATACGAATGTTCTCATCAAGACGTTTCACAAGCCATTTACAACATTCGCGTCGGCTCGAGTTTGTATATCCCAACAACACGACCGCTCATCAGTTTTGTAAATAGTACCTAATACTTGTATATAAATACTGCTGAGAAGCAAAAAAACCTTTATCGTGATTCTATTGCATGCTGGAATAGATATTAAATAACGAAACACATTCGAGTCAACCGCAGCTGTCGCCCCCCCCCCCCGGTCATTCCACTCCTTACAGCTACCTGCACTATATTGCCTACTGGTCGGTAAATAGTAGATATAGGTCGAAGAGGCGTATTGGCGGTATCAGCTGTGCTCGCTGCTGGGGAGTCTATTCCCTTGGCTAGACCATGCAGGGAAATGTTTTGTCGAGGCGGAGCGGCAAACCTCCATGGTTTATACCTAAAACCATGCTACTCATATGCTGAGTTTGCGCGGCGAGAAATTGAACGTGGAATCTCCAGATGAATGCTGTACCGACTGAGCTATCCTGGCCTTTTATATATTATTTTAGATCAATTGCATTCAATCTCAATTGCTACAAGTTTATATAGCATGCATTGTGAAGAATTTGATTTCCGTTTAATCGTCAGTCTTTGTTGTCTCAAATAAGTTGCAGTACATTGTATTAATTCTTAGGAAAATTGAACACGAACGAAATCATAACCGTGAAGGATACAAATTCCCGATACAAATTCCTGGTGATTTACATACTGAACTTTAAGTTCATTTCTCTCACAAAATATCTTTCATGTTTTTAAGCACTTGTTATTATACTCATAATATTTAACCAACATAAGTACTTTTATATAAATTATCTAATACTAGATTATGGTATAGATCATGGTGGACAGTATACATAGAAGAAAGTCCTGTTCAAGAGTGGCAACAGGCAACAGCCAACAGGTGCAGTTTTACCAGACTACCCTTGTATGCTATGTCTCGGCCATGCATAGTGGTTTGAAATTAATTTAGTTGCTCTGTCATAATTGCTTCGTCATGCCATTATACAGGGTGTATAAAAAAAGGTAATCGAACTTCAGCGCGCTATTGTATCCGAATTATTCTGCGTATGAACGAGATTTTAACGCATTCGGAAAGATCATGCTTTTAGCTGTTGAATGATATCTTCTTCATAAAAAATGAGCAAATACGAATCCGATAAAAAATGTTAGTCATCCAGAATCGCATATTTTCACCGTTGAGAGTTGGGTCTAAAACCATTGAAAATGAACTCCCTTTGGTACTTAAGTTGATGAATTTCACTTCATTAAACTACACACATATTCATAATTATTATAAAGTAGGAATAAATCTTAGCTAAGCTACGACACGTTAGTGATTAATTGCTTTTTCTTTTGTTATGCATTGTTTTAATTAGGCACAGAGGTGAAAATATGCGATTTTGACTAATCGGCCTCGTACATGCTTATTTTTTCTTCACTTGGTATGAAAAGCATGTCATTCAATAGCTAAAAGCCTGGTCTTTCCGAATATGAGAACCAATTGTTCATACGCCGAGTGATTCACGTATAATAACGCGCTGATGTTCGATTACCTTTTTTTTTATACACCCTGTATATTACTCGTTCACATGCATCAGAAGAAACTCCCACCAGAAATCGCAACAAAAATTGCAAGGTGTTTAAACTGTGTTTTCAAAGAAATAATTTGCCCTTGGCGTAGGATCTATGAACTGCTGGAATTATAATATTTCCAGGTCTGCTTCATTCAAGGACTGGGTGCGAGTCAGAGTTTACCTAATTATCATAATAAACGTGATGTTTTCCACAAAACAAATTAACTACATTTATTGCCAAGGAACTTATAAGAGATCCATTTTCAAACTTTCCAACTACGAAATGCTTTCCATATGCTTCGCTTCACGTCACGTCACAACAACAAAAGTTTAATATACCAGCTAGCTTTTTTTAATATTATAAATAGATCTATAATATTGTTCTCACGAAACGTCCACCAGGAAGTTTTACTGAACTGACTCGTCTGGAAAAATGAAGAAGGCGTCAGTTATAAAAACGAAAATAATGGAAAATATCGATTTGTAAAGTCTCTGTCTGTGATCACAGTAGGAATTTTGCAAAGGTAAATTCTAAGTTTTGAAGGATTTGTAAGAAATGTTTGAGGAAACTTACTGAGTGTTATAAAGGATGGTTTACACTATCAAAGTTTCTGTGATCACAGTAGGAATTTCGCAAAGGTAAATTCTAAGTTTTGAAGGATTTGTAAGAAATGTTTGAGGAAACTTACTGAGTGTTATAAAGGATGGTTTACACTATCAAAGTTTCTGTGATCACAGTAGAAATTTTGCAAAGGTAAATTCTAAGTTTTGAAGGATTTGTAAGAAATGTTTGAGGAAACTTACTGAGTGTTATAAAGGATGGTTTACACTATCAAAGTTTCTGTGATCACAGTAGGAATTTTGCATGGGTGAATTCTAAGTTTTGAAGGATTTGTAAGAAATGTTTGAGGAAACTTACTGAGTGTTATAAAGAATGGTTTACACTATCAAAGTCCCTGTGATCACAGTAGGAATTTTGCATTGGTAAATTTTAAGTTTTGAAGGATTTGTAAGAAATGTTTGAGGAAACTTACTGAGTGTTATAAAGGATGGTTTACACTATCAAAGTTTCTGTGATCACAGTAGGAATTTTGCAAAGGTAAATTCTAAGTTTTGAAGGATTTGTAAGAAATGTCCGAGAGAACTTACTGAGTGTTATAAAGGATGGTTTACACTATCAAAGTTTCTGTGCTCACAGAGGAATTTTGCAAAGGTGAATTCTAAGCTTTGAAGGATTTGTAAGAAATGTTTGAGGAAACTTACTGAGTGTTATAAAGGATGGTTTACACTATCAAAGTTTCTGTGATCACAGTAGGAATTTTGCAAAGGTAAATTCTAAGTTTTGAAGGATTTGTAAGAAATGTTTGAGGAAACCGACTTAGTGTTATCCTAGGGCCACAGGTTCGATCCTTGCCAGAGGGCTTATAGTTGCATTTTTCGCAGAGCTGTTCCTGGCTCATCATTGGGCGTAAAAAAATACCTGTGGTTCCCGTTTCATATCGTTAAAAAATTAGGGTCGGTAGGTCGGAAATAATTTTTTTCTGAATATTTTTTTCATGGTTTTGGCGGTTTTTGCTGGGCGATTTGCAGTAGAGTCCCGACATCAATATTAACTAGAGATGCGTATTTCCTATGGACGAATTTAGGCAGCCCGCAACCACCTGGAGAAAATAGGGTCGCACGGTCAATCGCGTTGAAAAAATAATAGGGTCGGCAGAAAAAAATGGGGTCGGACAGGTACTTTTTTTACGCCTTGCATGATGAAATTTCAGGGGGGGTTTCAGGATTTTCTCTTGGGTCCGTTTTTGCAGAGAAGATTGAGTTTAGCTGAACAG
Source organism: Paramuricea clavata (assembly GCA_902702795.2). NCBI lineage: Eukaryota > Metazoa > Cnidaria > Anthozoa > Malacalcyonacea > Plexauridae > Paramuricea > Paramuricea clavata. The sequence continues at coordinate 26,131 of CACRXK020005645.1, forward strand.
CTGGGGGTCTTAAGGCGACTGTCTCCTCCCCCCTACCGGGAGGCTGAAACCTGTACCCACTTTAGTGTTGTTGAGCTGCAATGTGTTAAAGCAAGGGCACTGAGGGACACTATAAACTGGTTAAAGACGGTGAATGCATTGTTTTTCTTGTGTTGTGAAATGAATTCCAGCCATTGTTTACTTAATTTTCGGGTTTTCAACTGAAAACTAATTTGCACACATCATGAATTTAACTCAAACAACTTTTTTTTACTGCACAGAATCTTTTGGTGAGAAGATTGAGTTTCAAAACTCAATTCAAGATTGAGTTTTTGGGGCCGTTTTACGGCCCTAAAAAATCCCTGAAAAGAACCCTGAGGGGGGAGGGAAGTTTAAAGAACTAAGATTTGCACCAAAAAAGGCAGTCATAATATTAAAGTTGATACATATAGATTCAAGTGTTCATCTGCGGGTGGCCAAGTGGTTGGTCTACAGAATCTGATATTGAATATTCCATAGTTTGTACAGGCGAAGAGTAGAATATAGTTTCGCTACTCACTCTGGAATTCATCTCGTTGGGGATTATGCCAGGGAGTTTCTTTGAACAAAAACCACAGATTTCCCAGCCACACAAATAAATTAAGAAAACCAAGAATCTGAAATATGAAAAGCAGGTTAATTATTGCACCAACTTTGTTTAATTGTCTGTAACAATTTAAATACCGTGGGTTTTCATAAATTCCGCATTCCGTTACTTTTGTCCAAAGTATAAAAAGTATAGCCAATAGGTACGTAAAAATGAACGAGTTGTGGGGAGGTTCGTACCTCCCCAGAGATTGTTTTGCATCTCCCCTGAGAATTTTTGCACCTCCCCTGAAAAGTCATGCACCTCCACTTGGGAAAATTTCAACGATAGATCAAAGTGAAAATTTGGTTTCTTACGCCTGTATTCTAAAAGCTCACTCCCACTCAGTGAGTGGAAGTTCAATCTGAGGTTCTCTCGAGTGTCACTGCTGTTTTTGAATAACGGCATTGACACTCAAGAGAAGTTCAGTATGAGTGAGCTTTGAGTATGAGTGAGCTTTTAGAATACAGGCGTTAGGCTCTACACTTCGTAAAAACATTTGTCTGTAAAATTGAAACAGTGATAGCAATTCATCTCTGTGTCAAGTACCCTTTTAATGCGATGTTTGAAAGAAATTTTATAGTAATTGTAATGAAGGCAACATTGGCAGGGCCTTTTTTAACATACAAGCTGGGGGTGGGGGGCAATGCCCCCCCCCGTCCCCCCCCTTGCCCCCCCCCCCCCCCCAAC
>CACRXK020005646.1:5516-27424 GCA_902702795.2 Paramuricea clavata
ATTTTCCACTCACAACTTGAAGACTAATGCATGGCCCCTGAGCAAGCTGAGAGTGGAAAATGCCCCACCCCGGGGACGATTTTACAGTCGATTTCACAAAACTTTGACCACAAATGTTCCGAACTTCGTTGCGAAGTTCGTTGCGAAGTTCGGAAGTTCATTTTGGAATTCACAAGCCAATTTGTAAACAACGTCCCTGATTGGTCCGTGATGTAAAAGAAGCCAACCAAATGCGCAGTTTGTGAATTAAGATCAATGACAATGTTTTAGGCAGTGTTTACACTGTACCGTTTTCGTAGCGTTCTCGTATTGTTCTTGATCCTCAAGGGAACGCAAGACAATAGTCTAGTTCTCTCGAACAATACGAGAACGCTACGAAAACGGTACAGTGTAAACGCTACCTTAGTATAGCCTATACTATAGGCACTATAAAGGCTAAGTTACGTAAATTGTGTTTTTGTGATTGTAATTTGTAAATACATTGCCCTTGTGCATGTTAATAAATATATTGACAACGAACGCATGTTGTGTCTTGTTTCTTGACTTCAGACTTTGCGGTAATGTACAGTTGCTTTATATGCATTTTTCATGTTTAACTTCCCAATGCTGAATGAATGAATGAATGAACTATGATAAATTTAATGCAGCCTTTTTGTATTTTACACGCAAAGGTTTACACAATTTCACATCTTCATGCAAAAGTACAAAAAATTGAAATCGGTCACGCAGGTTATTGCAAATTTAATAGCGTTACTAAAGCCTTTTAAAATCGCACTTACACAAAGTTTAATCAACAATTAAGGACGATTAATTTACTCTTTATGGAGTTTTAAGTGGTCTTTAATTGACGGAATAAATCCACATTTAATAACCTTTAAGAAACAAACATTTTTGGTATTAAACTCGTCTTTAATCAACAATAATACTGTTGTTAAAAGTGATTAAATACTTACTTAAGCAGCTTTAATGCGCCTTTAATTAGGAAAATTAAGCGCACATTTAGTAACATTTAATCGACTTTAGTATCACGTTATTAAAATCGTCGTTAATACACTTAATTGAGCAGACTAAAGGCGATAAAAGAAACATTTAGTAACTTTAATAATTCGCATTAAGTGCAATTAAACTCGAATAAAGTACGCATTTAATACTACTTTAATAGCATATTAAAGACGCGCTTTTCGTCCTGTGTGAACTTCGGACTTCGCTAATGATAATTGCTTTCGATTTCACCGGTGTAATTAGCCGTGGGGAATTAATATATGTAATTTTACACACCCAAATGTGTGTAATCGTACACACCTAAGGTGTATAATTGTGTATACAAGGTGCGTATAATTACACACCTTGGCTTCCACATTGCAAAAGATGTGTAATTATACGCACCTTTTCTCGAAAAGGTGTGTATTTACAGAAAATTTGGTGTGTGAAACTAGTGATTATACACTAGTTTTTAGAGTGTATATGCACGCCTCTCGGTCAATTGCAATTGGCTGTAGGAGACCATTGAAGAAACTGTTAAATTAGTTGCTGTGCAGACAAGCCAATCCAGTATCGCATAATTGGAGTTTGAAAGTGGAGTGTAAATTTCATATGAGTCGAGAAAAGAAAGAGTTTGTTATTTAACATTTATATTTATTTATTTATAGTTATTAACTTTACAACCTTTTACACATGAACAAATACTAGATATTAACTTAAGAATGTATACATATGTATGAAGGAAAGGAATGAGGTTAAAGGCATGGTCATTGGTCAACAGGATAAGAATCCCATATTAAGACCAACTCATGCAAGAAAGGCAACAACAGTTATGACATACTTAGGGATGCAAACACACATTAACACATGATATTAATATTTGAAGAAATATTAAAGCGGTAAATGCATGAAATTAAAGGAGGCCAGAAAGGCGCATATCAGGTTGCTAGACAGTTTCAGTTTATTTTTTTAAATAATTTAGAATTCTTACCATTCATATAAATGAAACGTTACGGCATTACAACGACAGTTTAATTTCCGGATGCTTGACGAATGACGATTCTGTTTCTGGATATAGACACAGATATAGAAGAAAAAAAATGTTTTATAAAATTATGTTTGATTGCATGAGGAAAGCACAAAATTGAAACAGATGAAGCAAAATAAAAGCTAAATAAAGGAGTGTTGACAATATACACAACAAGTCAATTTCATATACAAAGGTGACAAGAAAATATATAGCTTAGTATTGCTTTATAAATACACGCCTTTCTACCCCTTGTTGGCTGTTGTTCTTTTAGAAATCAAATATTATATTTTGCAATTTCAACTCAACGTAAATTAATTACATTAAAGTTTAAGACGTCATAGAATGCAGTTGCTTGAAAATGCTGTCTTTTTCGTTGTCGCAAGTTGACTTTCCATTGCGACATCGTGGGCTCAGAACTGCGCAATTTAGCTGAAACAATGCTCACGATGATTAGGACCATTTCTACACAAACGAATTTCGAAACGTATTTTATTGCGTATGCGCTTGAACTTTTCGATATGATATAGCTGAACTCTATTGGTTTTGTATGGATTTTTATTGTGATGTCCTCTGAATGTTTTGATCATAAAGTGACGGTTGTCAAGAAGTGAAGAACATCTACACATTAGAATATTGCTATTGGTATTTTACCAACCACGAGCCAGTGTGAACGCCTGAGCGGGCGTCTTGTTTAGTTATAAGTTCGCACTTTGCAATAATGTACAGTACAAGCCCTTTGAAAATTTACAGTAGAGTATATTTATTAACTGCTTACAATATTTTGTATATGCTGTAGCCATGAATGACAGTATGACCCCACAAGATGAACCCCAATGGCTTTTAAATATAGAAAATGGATGAAAAGTTTACGAAGATTGAGCTTATTTCCAGTTCGCCATATCAATGTGTCTACTGTGCATGTTTCCATTACCTGATCAAGGTCGGCATATATACGATTCAGGTTACTTAAATACAATAATTAATTAATCTAGCTTTATATAAAACGTACATACATGTTCTAATCAGTGTATTTTGCTTCATGCAATGCATATGTGTGTGGAAACATTGTATGAAGCAAACTATAAAATTAAATTACCTTGAAAACACCTAAATTGCAAAATTCCTAAAATGTTATTTTTTTCTTAAATTGCTTCAAATCACCTTAAAATGCCTAAACTCGCATTGTTTAAAAGTTGCCGCTTTTGCTAAAATCGCCCATAATAATTTTGCATTATCTCGGAGCAAGTTTAGGCAAGTTAATGCTCCAGAGTAGGCCTAAGTTGGATTGTGGAAACGACACTTGGAACAACAAGTGTTCCAAGTGCGCATTCGATTGACGTCAAATGTGGATTCAAACTTGGAAAGTTATTGAGAATGCTGATTGTCGTAGAAAGAAGAATTAGAGGTATATTCGGTGATATGAGTGGGAACAGTGTTACAAAAAAAAACAATCCGGTTGAGAAACGAATTTCTAAAAAACGAGGTGTCTGCAGTATTTTTCTCATCGAAGCAGTCATGTATATTTATGGTTGAAAACACCAGACGTGGTTTTATTGATTTTATATATATGAATGAGGATGTCGCAGGTGAAGTTATTGCAGAGTTATAATTTTTTGAATACTCTCATGGGTAAAATCACCTTTTTCAATATAATTTTCACTGCTGAAAAATAACAGTATCTCAAAATCATGTTGAACACACATCTTAGCTAAGTTACAGTACTTGCATAAAACGACAACCTACACATTTATATCCACGAGTAGCAGGGGCGGCGGAAAGTCGATAATTGGGGGGGACTGATATTCATATATTCATGTTCTGCATCATTTATTTCCTTTGAAAGCGATTGTTTTTACAGTCTGTGAACACGAATATATGAATATCAGCCCCCCCCCAATTATCGACTTTCCGCCGCCCCTGACGAGTAGGCTCCGACGTCCAACACTTAAATGTAGTTGTCGAGTGTGTATATACAGTATGTGTGTTGTCAAGACAATGTCAGAAATTTCTAGCAATATTCATCTAATAATTTCCCATCTGAAGTGCGGAAAACGTTTATATTTTAATGCAAATGAAGCGTAAGGTTTTGTCTCGTTGAGCACAGTGCAGCTGGCCTTTATCCAGTGTGGAATAACATTTTCTCTAAAAGAAAGAAAACTTCCTCTAAAAGGGAGCACGACAATCAAATAAAGGTAGGATCAAACTTTTTTTTAAATTTATTGTTTTAAACGCATTCAGAGAAATATTTTGTCTTAAGTATTGAAAATTGCACGTTCGGAAACGGCTTTTAGCTCACGCAATATTGAAACTTGCCATAGCTGGAAATATCGTGTACAATATGTTTAGCAGAGCAAATTATAGTTTTGACCGCAGATTTACGATTCCTGTACCGCGGTGTTAAAGGAAACTATTTCTTTAAAAGATAGCTTCAAATTCATCCATAAGGCATACGCAGGTGTACGCCTATCAAACAGAAGCAATATATGTTCATACTTTAAACGTGGATTAAGACACGATCGTTGTTATGCAACTCGCAAGGAGTACTAAAAAACACAAGAAAGTTGAGATAGATGGCGATTCAGCAGCCTCAAAAGTTTCGATCGAAGCCCCTTCGTCAGATAGTTGAGCAAAGGCTCTTCATGATGAGATTAGGGTTATCAGAGCACTTCTGGCGAATATATTACTCTCAAAAATTGAATAATTTTAAAAATGTCAGTATTTAATGATGAAATATATTAATTTGCTTTTGTAGTGAAATCCCACAATGATGCGGCGTATTTAATTTAAACACAAAAGTAATTTGCTTTACTTCTTCTAAAAAAAAAATTATTCAGACCGTTGGAACTATACAATATCCTAAACATCTGAGAATCGTTTCAGGAAAATTCGTTAATAAAACTCGTAAATCGTTTCAGGAAAGTTAGAAAATATATTAATTTTCTTTTGTAGTGAAATCCCACAATGATGCGGCGTATATTTAAACACAAAACTAATTTGCTTTACTTCTTCTAAAAAATATTCAGACAGTTGGAACTATACAATATCTTAATCATCTGAGAATCGTTTCAAGAAAATTCGTTTGATTTTTTTACTTTGTATATCGCAAAATATTTCTAGATAACTTAATATTGTATTATCATCTTCATCTATAGTAACGGAATTAAATTGAGATAATACCATGCAATGGAAGCTACGCAGTATAACAATATTGATAATGTTCTAACAATATCTTATATGATCTGAATGTGGTTGCGTCAAAAATCATTGATACTTATATTCATGCGCTTCATTTGTACTCTCAAATTGTAGAACAAAAACAGCATAACAGCACTTTCTGCACAAAACAGTAATTTGCACAAAAGTGATTTGCTTTACTTCTTCTAAAAAAAAAATTATTCAGACCGTTGGAACTATACAATATCCTAAACATCTGAGAATCGTTTCAGGAAAATTCGTTAATAAAACTCGTAAATCGTTTCAGGAAAGTTAGAAAATATATTAATTTTCTTTTGTAGTGAAATCCCACAATGATGCGGCGTATATTTAAACACAAAACTAATTTGCTTTACTTCTTCTAAAAAATATTCAGACAGTTGGAACTATACAATATCTTAATCATCTGAGAATCGTTTCAAGAAAATTCGTTTGATTTTTTTACTTTGTATATCGCAAAATATTTCTAGATAACTTAATATTGTATTATCATCTTCATCTATAGTAACGGAATTAAATTGAGATAATACCATGCAATGGAAGCTACGCAGTATAACAATATTGATAATGTTCTAACAATATCTTATATGATCTGAATGTGGTTGCGTCAAAAATCATTGATACTTATATTCATGCGCTTCATTTGTACTCTCAAATTGTAGAACAAAAACAGCATAACAGCACTTTCTGCACAAAACAGTAATTTGCACAAAAGTGATTTGCTTTACTTCTTCTAAAAAAAAAATTATTCAGACCGTTGGAACTATACAATATCCTAAACATCTGAGAATCGTTTCAGGAAAATTCGTTAATAAAACTCGTAAATCGTTTCAGGAAAGTTCGAAAATATATTAATTTTATTTTGTAGTGAAATCCCACAATGATGCGGCGTATTTAAACACAAAAGTAATTTGCTTTACTTCTTCTAAAAAAATATTCAGACAGTTGGAACTTTACAATATCTTAATCATCTGAGAATCGTTTCAGGAAAATTCGTTTGATTTTTTTACTTTGTATATCGCAAAATATTTCTAGATAACTTAATATTATTGTATTATCATCTTCATCTATAGTAACGGAATTAAATTGAGATAATACCATGCAATGGAAGCTACACAGTATAACACTATTGATAATGTTCAAACAATATCTTATACGATTTTAATGTGGTTGCGTCAAAAATCATTGATACTTATATTCATGCGCTTCATTTGTACTCTCAAATTGTAGAACAAAAACAGCATAACAGCACTTCCTGCACAAAACAGTAAGCTATTTTAAATAGTTTAGGCGCACGCGAGCCGCGGCAATTTTTTTTCCGTGGACAGTCGGACTCCTCTTTGATAGTCGGACGCATGATTGTTCCGCGCCCTTAAACAAAATATTTAGCGGATACTCTTCTTATTAGATGCGCCTTCCCTATGTGTCTTGCACACGCAATTCCTGATTTCAAAATCAGCATTGCATGGTTGAGATGCCAAAATCTGAACAGGATACATTGTGGCTTCATATCTTGTCTGGTGATGACATCTGACATATTAAGTTATCAGTCGCCATTCCCACTTGCTTTTCTTTGCTTCTGTAACTGTTTTTTGTAACTCTTTTCGGAGCGATTGCAGAATACGCGTATACGCATTTTAAGCCATGCCTTTCAAACACCAAGGATACGATGTATTAATACATCTATGTTTATTCTCAATAGATTAATAATTAGATTGATAGATTAAAATTTCATAAACCATTACCAGCAGACAATTTAATAAAATACAAGAAAAAACATACTCCGAAGAATAACATCTTGTAAACTCAAGATATGAGCTATAACACAAGACAACAATTTTGCGGTGATATTTCGACTCTATTTCAAAGTCATTGTCAAACCAGAATAAGCTATTTACAAACTTGCTATCATATTATATACAAAGAAACAGGAAGAGATGACCTATTAGAAACATTACACTATTGACATACAATGATACTAAATTAAGAAAAGACCACGAGTTCTTTAGACGCTCTTAATCCGTTATTAAGCACGGGCTTTCTGTATTTAATATACAGAGCTTCAAGGAATAGGAGAAGGTTGGAATTTGTGTGCTTAAGAGTGTGAAGAGTTTGAGTGTTAGTCTGGACTGATGAGATTGTGAAAAGAGAGCGGTGTGTCTAGTTTGACTGTGTCACTGTCATTTATGTCATTAAGGTTGTCAAACATGTGGTTCAAATTAAGGATGAAATTAGCATGTTCACATTCCAACAGATGTTTTGAAATCGAACTTTTTTGTGGATCTGAGTGTTCCGATAATCGAGAAGCCAAATTTCTTTCTGTATTGCCTATGTAGGAACTGTTGCAACCAGGACAAGTAAATTCATAAACAATATTGCTACGCGAAGAATTAGGAATTTTGTCTTTTTTAGGCAAGAAATATGATATCTTCTTAGTGTCATAAATTACGACAAAGTTGACCGGATGTATGAGATTCCGCTGTATTTTCTTAAGAAGCTTTTTAACCAAAAATTCTCCCTGCTTCCCCAAGAAAGGTATTCTTATCCAAATTTTAGGTCTGGTATCATCAGAAAAATCATTTTGAGATGGTAGTCCATTGGTGTTGTGTTTGCTACGATCCGCGCTAGAGTTGACTTCATACTTGGCCTTTAGTTTGCGAATAATTGAAAACCGCACATTGGCAGGAAAGCCATTCCAAGACATAAATTTGGAAATCATAGAGATTTGTTTGTTGATAAAAGTCAAGTTGCTACATATATTCACAGCCCGGTGAAAAAGCGACCTAACCCATGCTGTTTTGCGTGAGCAAGGCTCAAAACTGTCAAAACGGGTGTACTGACCTGTGTGTGTTGACTTCCGAAAAATATCAATGCCGGAGTCGGAAATTTCTAAATCTAAAAAATGAATTTTGCCGTTCTCAGAATTATCTACCGTGAATTTCAGATTTTTGTCAAAACTGTTAAATTTTTTCAAAACAAAAGGAATGTCTTTAGGCTTGATCAAAACAAGAGTGTCGTCTACATAGCGGCGATAAAATGTTATAATTCCAGTCTTTATTAAATCACTAACAATGGCTTTTTCAAATTCAGTTAGTGTTATATTTGCTAAGACCGGAGCTAAACAAGAACCCATAGTTATAGCTCATATCTTGAGTTTACAAGATGTTATTCTTATAGCTCATATCTTGAGTTTACAAGATGTTATTCTTATAGCTCATATCTTGAGTTTGCAAGATGTTATAGCTGATATCTTGAGTTTACAAGATGTTATTCTTCGGAGTATGTTTTTTCTTGTCCTTTTAATGTTTCGTCGCATATTACAAGTATAATTGTATAGTTCAAACTGATTTAAAAGCTCTGTTTTAGCGACATACTAAATTTTATGCTATGCTGTCATTCCATTTTATTCAACTATATATGCCGTGCAGATAGTGTGAATCTAAATTATAGTACAGATTTCATGTGACGTACTATTGTACAATCTACTTAACACCCCATGACGTGCACAGAGCACACGTTTTCTTGTTAGCACTTATGTTATGGACGCGATTTGAAAGGCACGGAATTAAGTGTGGTTCCTGTTCTGAAATAAACTTTCAGTCGCATTTTTCATCCCTGCAAAAATCACATTTCGAAAGCCGCAAATAAGAATAGAAATAAGATTCCTATTGAAATTAGTATAAATAGCGCGAGATTGGAATTAGATTCCAATCTGAGTTAGTATAAATGGCGCAAGATTCGAATCACATTCCAATCTGAAATAGCATAATCAGTGATTCTCTATAATAATTTTACAATTTCAAGTTTTTCACGCTTTCTGATAGAATTGCTAGCACACATTGTGCGTGATGCATTGTCCTAGAATCTGCAGTACAGATATAGTTTGCATGCGTCTTCGCATGCGAAATAACACATTTTCCAAAATTAGCATATATTAGTGCCACGACAAAATCAAACATGCAAGCGCACGCTTTATATGTGATTGATTAGTGCACGCTTTATATGTCATAGTCAAAATACAAAACAAGCGCACGCTTTATATGTGATAGTCAAATTAGTCACTTGTATACGTGCATTTAACTTTTTACATAAATCACACGTTTTGGTGTACTACAGAAACATTGCGCAAAAAAGACTTACTTATTTAGTTTCATGACAATTGTACACTAAATATTCAACGAATATAGCTATACTATAGAAGAATACAAATTTGAAAACAGATATAAGAAATGTGAGAAATAATTTGAACTCCATGAAGAAAAACGTTCACATACAAGGAATTGAGTTCCAAGTGAAATCCAACTAGCACAAATGTCGTATGCCAAATAAGGTTCATATTGAAATTAGTATAAATGGCGCGAGATTGGAATTGCATTCCAATCTGGGTTAGTATCAATGGCGCAAAATTGGAATCAAATTCCAATCGGAAATAGCATAATCAGTATGGTGATTCTCTATAATAATTTTACAATTTCGGGCTTTTAACGCTTTCCGATAGAATTGCTAGCACACATTTTGTGTGATGCATTGTCTTGGAATCTGCAGTACATATTTAGTTTGCATGCGTCTTCGCACTCCATAGGGGAAATAACACATTTTCCAAAATTAGCATTTATTAGCGCCAGGACAAATCAAACATGGAAGCGCACGCTTTAATATGTGAACGATTATACTGTAGTCCAAAATAGTCACTTTCATGTACACGTGCATTTAACTCTTTGCATAAATCACGCGTTTTGTTGTACTATAGAAAGTTTGTCAGTTGTACACTATATTCAACGAATATAGCTATTGTAGAGGAATACAAATTTGAAAGCAAATATAAGAAATGTGAGAAATAATTTGAATTCCATGAAGACAAATGTTCACATACAAGGACTTGAGTTCCAAAACCCAAGTAGCACAAATGTCGTCGCATGCATGGAAATAAGGCTCATATTGAAATTAGTATAAATAGCGCGAGATTGGAATTACATTCCCATCTGAATTAGTATTAATGGCGCGAGATTGGAATTACATTCCAACTTGAAATAGGGTAGTCAGCATGGTGATTCTTTCATTACAATTATGCATTGTTTTAGGATCTGCAGTACAGATTTAGGTTGCATGCGTCTTCGCACTCCCTAGGGGGAAATAACACATTTTCTAAAATTAGCATTTATATTAGCTCCACGACAAAATCAAACATGCAAGCGCACACTTTATATGTGATTGATTATATTGGAGTCAGAATAGTCACTTGTACACGTGCATTTAACTTTTTACATAAATCACATGTTTTGGTGTACTACAGAAACTTTGTGCAAAGAAGACTTACTTGTTTAATTCCATGACAGTTGTACACTATATTCAACGAATATAGTTATACTGTAGAGGAATACAAATTTTGAAAACAGATATAAGAAATGTGAGAAATAATTTGAATTCCATGAAGAGAAACGTTCACATACAAGGAATTGAGTTCCGAGTGAAATCCAACTAGCACAAAATCAAATGTTGTCGTATGGAAATAAGGTTCATATTGAAATTAGTATAAATGGCGCGAGATTGGAATTAGATTCCAATCTGAGCTAGTATAAATGGCGCAAGATTGGAATCACATTCCAATCTGAAATAGCATGCAAAATCAGTATGGTGATTATCTATATAATTTTACAATTTCGGGCTTTTCACGCTTTCTTATAGAATTGCTAGCATATATTTTGCGTGATGCATTGCCTTAGAATCTGCTGTACAGACATGTGTTCCATACGTCTTCGCACTCCCTAGGGGAAGTAACACATTTTCCAAAATTAGCATATATTAGCGCCACGACAAAATTAAACATGCAAGCGCACGCTTTATATGTGAACGATTATGTTGTAGTCAAAATAGTCACTTGTACACGCGCATTTAACTTTTTACATAAATTACACGTTTTGGTGTACTACAGAAACTTTGTGCAAAAAAGACTTATTTAATTTCATGACAATTGTACACTACATTCAACAAATATAGCTATACTGTAGAGGAATACAAATTTGAAAACAGATATAAGAAATGTGAGAAATAATTTGAATTCCATGAAGAAAAACGTTCACATACAAAGAATTGAGTTCCAAGTGAAATCCAACTAGCACAAATGTCGTCATATGCCAAATAATGTTCGTATTGAAATTAGTATAAATGCGCGAAATTGGAATTAGATTCCAATCTGAGTTAGTATAAATGGCGTAAGATTGGAATCACATTCCAATCCAATCTGAGTTGGTATCAATGAAGCGTGATTGGAATTAGATGCCAATCTAAGTTAGTATATATGGTGCGAGATTGGAACTACATTCCAATCTGAGTTAGTATAAATGGCACGAGATTGGAATCACATTCCAATCTGAAATAGCATAATCAGTATGGTGATTCTCTATAATAATTTTACAATTTCGTGCTTTTCACGCTTTCGGACAGAACTGCTTGCACACATTTTGTGTGATGCATTGTCTTTAATAGAATCTGCAGTACAGATTTAGTTTACATGCATCTTCGCACTCCCTAGGGGAAATAACACATTTTCCAAAATTAGCATATATTAGCGCCACGACAAAATTAAACATGCAAGAGCACACTTTCATATGTGATTGATTATATTGTAGTCCGAAATAGTCACTTTCATGTACACACGCATTTAACTTTTTGCATAAATCACACGTTTTGTTGTACTATTATATAGGATATTTGTCAGTTGTACACTATATTCAGCGAATATAGCTATTGTAGAGGAATACAAATTTGAAAACAGATATAAGAAATATGAGAAATAATTTGAATTCCATCAGTGAAGAAAAACGTTCACATACAAGGACTTGAGTTTCAAAACCCAAGTACCACAAATGTAGTCGTATGGAAATAAGGGTCATATTGAAATTAGTATAAATAGCGCGAGATTGGAATTACATTCCAACTTGAAATAGGGTAGTCAGCATGGTGATTCTCTCATTACAATTTCGGGCTTTTCACGCTTTCTGACTTGCTAGCACACAGTTTGCCTGATGCATTGTTTTAGAATCTGCAGTACAGATTTAGGTTGCATACATCTTCGTACTCCCTAGGCGAAATAACACATTTCCAAAATTAGCATGTATATTAGCGCGACAACAAAATCAAACATGCAAGCGCACGCTTTATATGTGATTGATTATATTGTAGTCAAAATAGTCGCTTGTACACACGCATTTAACTTTTTACATAAAACCATGCGTTTTGGTGTACTACAGAAACTTTGTGCAAAGAAGACTTACTTATTTAATTCCATGACAGTTGTACACTATATTCAACGAATATAGCTATACTGTAGAGGAATACAAATCAGTTTGAAAACAGATATAAGAAATGTGAGAAATAATTTGAATTCCATGAAGAAAAAAACGTTCACATACAAGGAATTGAATTCCAAGTGAAATCCAACTAGCACAAATGTTGTCGTATGGAAATAAGTTTCATATTGAAATTAGTATAAATGGCGCAAGATTGGAATTAGATTCCAATCTAAGTTAGTATAAATGATGCGAGATTGGAATTAGATTCCAATCTGAGTTAGTATAAATGACACGAGATTGGAATTAGATTCCAATCTGAGTTAGTATAAATGGCGCAAGATTGGAATCACATTCTAATCTGAAATAGCATAATCAGTATGGTCATTCTCTATAATAATTTTACAATTTCGGGCTTTTCACGCTTTCTGATAGAATTGCTAGCATACATTTTGCGTGATGCATTGTCTTAGAATCGGCAGTACAGATTTAGTTTGCATGTGTCTTCGCACTCCCTAGGGGAAATAACACATTTTCCAAAATTAGCATTTATTAGCGCGAGGACAAAATCAAACATGCAAGCACATGCTTTAAGTGTGAATGATTATACATAGTCTGAAATAGTCACTTCCATGTACACACGCATTTTTTGCATAAATCACACGTTTTGTTGTACTATAGAAACTTTGTCAGTTGTACACTATATTCAACGAATATAGGTATTGTAGAGGAATACGAATTTGAAACAGATATAAGAAATGTGAGAAATAATTTGAATTCCATGAAGAAAAACGTTCACATACAAGGAATTGAGTTCCAAGTGAAATCCAACTAGCACAAATGTCGTCGTATGGAAATAAGGTTCATATTGAAATTAGTATAAATGGCGCGAGATTGGAATTAGATTCTAATCTGAGTTAGTATAAATGACGCAAGATTGGAATCACATTCCAATCTGAAATAGCGTATAATCAGAAAGAACATTCTCCATCAAATAATTTTACAGTTTCGGGTATGTCACGCTATTTGACAGAATAGCTAGCACACATTTTGAGTGATGCAGTACTTATTTAGTTCTTCGTTCTCTATTGGATCTAATTACAATTTTGTGCCATTTTTGTAGTAAGAGGTGGACTCGCACGCTTTAGTGAAATGCGTCACATAGCGGTATGTGCTAATTAGGAAAGGTGTCGCACACATCATGTTGCATAAGTACTGATTGTTTGATAGTGTACGTCACGCAGTAGCTGTACTATAAATTAAGGCACGCTGCACAGTATTTTCCAAATTTCAAATTAAATTGAGTAGTTCTGTTTTTTAGTTTTACATTGGTCAATATTTTATAGTCGGATAGAATTTTGGTTGGAGTTCGTTTTTTTGAAACTATGCCTTTCAGTGATGTGCAAAAATCGACCTTACTCACCTATTTTAGAAATGGCATGGTGGGAGTAGGGAGGAAATACTCAACTCGAATAAATGCTGCTGCTGCTGCTGCTGCTGCTGCTGCTGCTGCTGCTGAAACAGGCTTGACAGAAAGGCAAATTGAGGTAATAATTATTATATGCATATTTTTAAATTTATTAACAAGTGCATATTATCGTTGTTGCATGGCATGCCATCAGAATGATTTTCAACACTTTAGTATTTCGAAGCCGCCTGAAGGTTTCTTAATTTAATTAATCGTGTTTTTATTTATATGGTCTTTTTGTACTGCATAAACCCTTCATTAGCATGGTACATTACGTGTCTCTAAAATTCTTGCCTTTCAGTATTTTGGGATAAACGTCAGGCCTTTTCTGTTTTCTGGTCCGTGCGAAATTAAAAGTATTCAACTAAATGTGAGCGACGCAAGTTAATTTGCTATCATTAGGACGTTATGATTTATTTATTTATTAAACATTTACACAGAATTGGATTACCAAAATGCTGTACAAGTCAAAGGACAAAACATTAGCCAATAACAACGGTACTTGCAATCGTATTCCGAGGAAACAAAGAATGAAGAATAGTTGGAATATGTTTCAAAAAGAATTTGCTTCCAGCGAAGGTAATTTTTCTGTATATTTCTCTATATATAGGTTCAGTATTTTAGGCAGAACAACATTTTGGGTAGCATTGCATGGATTATTTAGCCTAAGGCCACCCAGAGAGGGCGAGGGCAAACCTTAGTCTTTGCAAAAAATTAGGATCAGCAATGAACCACAGTGCATTATTGTGTCACAATGCACGCGCATTAGCCAATCAAAATGTATGTTATATTATAATTCTTTAATTATATTATAATTCTGCAAAAACACGCGCTATTAAATTTTTCAGTTCTCGTATTACGTGGCCTACTATCTGAGTATAATTAGTAATTTTAATTATGTACTATCATTACTTTTCTTTCGGCTTCATCTATGCTTTTTAGCCAAAAATATAAGCAAAAATATCAGGCCTTAAAATATCGGTCGGTCACGGACATTGTCCGACCCATTCGTGAAATTGTCCGACGTAGAGAGAAAGCCACCGGACATTCTGTCTGACGTAAGTGAAACTTAGGTTTACTGTTTGTCCGACTGGAGTGTGTTGGTGTCCGACCAAACTGTAGCTTTGTCCAACGTAAATCAATCAGGAGTAAGGCTCGTATGTCAAATGGAAAATCAGAGGGAGGACTATTGAGTATTGTATAAAAAGTGAACTGGAAATTTTTTAACGTAGCTAATCGAGCACGGGGCGGCGAAATGCGAACGAAATGGTGAAGTGGAAAACAGGCTTAAGTTGTCGAAGTCTTACTGCTGTTCTTGCAAGCAAGTTAATTTTGGCTTGGAAATAAGTATGAATGATATGAGACAAATTATTTAATATCTTAACAACATTTACCGTTCAGAATTAATACATTGTGCTGATATTCATTTGTGTCATTCAGACTTATTTCCGAGTCAAACTGAACTGAAGGTCATCGGACATATGTCCGACCCAAACTCTCAACGTCATCGGACATTTTGTCAGACGGCCCTGTAAAAGATATTTTAAGGCCTGAAAATATAGAGCTTTTAAAATACGAAATCAAAATGCTGGGAGGCATGCGCTTATGAGCTGAGGCATTTACTAGGACCATGGAGTCAGTATTTTGACGACGAATCATGGCGTGGCAGCATTACGCTCTTTTGGCTGTGTCAACCTTCTGTGTCTTTATTCTGTGACAGGGTTCACAGGCCGACAGTAAAAGCATGCATGTGATGTCACTGAGTACATGATAAGAGAACTTCAACGTCGATAGTTTGAGTAAAATTGTTTGCTATGTAATATCGCAGTGGCAGAAATTCACTTTTTCTGCAATTTGTCATTTTCCATAAGGGGGGGGGGGGGCAGTCGCCCCCCTGCCCCACCAAGATTTCCGCCACTGTAATATCGTCTGCTTATTATATCATAGAACAAATAGAAAAACTAGTCTCGTGAGTTTATGAGGTACGATATTTTAATTTTGGGATAGGTAATAGCCATAGGACCTCTACATGCGTCTTGGACATTTGGTTAGTGGTTTACTATAACCATTATTTATTAATTAATTAAATTGATTTCTTATATTTTCAACGGTGTCTGCATGGAAAGTAGACCATGTCGTGAAAGATTGATTTAATAAGATTCGGCTACTATTTAAATACAACATATAGAGCCAGGGAATTCGCCACAGGTTTCCCCAATTACGGCGATCCCATATAAACAAGAATTAAATTACTGTACAAAACAAACACAACACAAATTTTCAAGCAACTTAACAAGCTAAAACTAATAAGGCTAATAACGGAAATCTATACTGTCCATGTTCAATAATATAGGACTAACTACAACTTATTACATTGTTAAGCGATCTTGCTCTTTTGCACTTTACACACACTGATTTCCAGGTGTGCGGATCGAAACATTTGAAAGTTTTGGATAGTGCATGTTTGTAGTAGAGTTTAAGACCTGATTTAAAAGATAGCAAACCTATATCTCTAGTACGCAAGTTACTATTTAATATGTTCCACGTTTTGCAAGTTCTTATAAAAAATGAGGTCTGGAATGTTACGGTTTTCGTATAAGGAATAACAAATCTAATCAGGTTTGCGTTTGATTCACTTCTTGTAATTCCTGATCCAGCCATGATCGGTAGAGCACGTTCGTCAATGTATGTAAGATTATTGATGATCTTGTAGAGGAACACCAGATCCAAGTATTCGTGCCAATATGAGACAGGTAATATGTCAAGCTGAAGGAGTCTTGTCTTGTAAGAAATGTTTGTGATAAACCCAAGATTTAATATGTATTTAGTTGCTCGTCTCTGCACTTTCTCAACATCCTCGATAAGTTTCACTGACTGAGGACACCAGGCTTAGGTTGCATAGGAGAAGTTACTTCACACAAGTTGAAGATACAGAAGCCTTCTCGCGTTCATATCCGTTATCTCCATGGTGGAACGTCGAATTAACCCGAGCGTTTTGTTGGCTTTTGACTGAACTTTGTTGATCTGAACATTCCATAATAGTCTAGAACTGATCGTAATGCCCAGATCAGACTCTACATCAGACGACAATAGTTGGTGATCACCAAGTGCATATGGGTAAATTAAGGGAGACGTCCTTCTCGTGATAGACAACACTTTACACTTCGATTTGTTAAAGCTCAACAGGTTCTCATTTGACCAACAATGGAGGCTTTGAATATCCGATTGCAATGCCAATGCATCGTTACGATTTTGCACACATCTGTGCAGTTTGGTATCATCAGCATACAAACCGACCCCAGTAGAAATGGATATGTTATCGGGCAAATCGTTAATGTACACCGAGAAGAGGAAGGGAGCCAGCAATGAACCTTGTGGGACTCCGGATGTTATTGGTAAGGGAGTAGATGTCGCGCCGTGAACAGTTACCCGTTGACAGCGACCTGACAGATAGTTTTCAAACCACAACAAGAGAGAGCCTGATAGACCGAAATCGCGAAGTTTTTGTAACAGTTTGGAGTGGTCAACGGTATCAAAAGCCTTGGAAATGTCCATGAAGACAACGTCAGTTTGTAGTCCTTTATCTAAGTCCTTCCCTATTTTGTGTAATGTCAATAGTAATTGAGATGTGCTAGACCTTCCACTAATGAATCCATATTGTGCTGAGTGAACGCTTTCCTGTATGCGTAGAAATAGGTGGTTTAGGACACAGCGTTCAAGAGTCTTGCTGACAATGCTTAACAAAGAAATGGGTCGGTAATTTTCCACTTGTTCTTTTACACCTTTTTTGTGTAGAGGGATGATGTTGGCTAACTTCCATTCGGTAGGAATCTGTGATAAGCGGAGGGACTTTGTGAACAGGTAGTGTAGAGAAGGAGCAAGTTGGAATGCACATTCCTTTAAAACACGAGAAGGAAAACCATCAGGACCATGAGCCTTGAAGGGATCTAAGTTCTGTAAGGCTAGGTATACTTCTTCTAGAGAGAGGACAATGGATGATATACTGGATAGTGGAGGTGAAAAATCAGGCCGTGGTGATGAAGATTGTCCCGAGAAGTTGGTGTAGACAGAATGGAAATATTCATTGAACAGTGTTGCAATATCGCAAGGCGTGTTTGCATGTAATCTAGTCTCCGGAATGTTGGGATTTGTCTTTGAGACTGACTTACGGATAGTTCCGGTGTTTGAGTTGATTTTAAAGACAGACCAGAAACGTTTTGGATTGATTCGTAGGGTGTTTCCTAAGGATGAGAAAAACAACTTTCTACTTTCTTTAATTAATTTTTTAACGTCAGTTCTTAGCTGGTTGAATTTCGCCTTGAGATATTCAGTCCCTCGGCTTAGAAATCTCTTTCGGGCAGTTACCTTTTTACGAATTTGATGTAGTATGGTTGATGTTATCCAAGGAGGTGTGCGATAGGGGTCTACGTGTTTGGTGGGGATAAATTCATTCATAGCTGAAAACATAGCTTTCTTCCAGGTGAACCAGTCGCCATCAATACTGCATTCCGTCCCATTGTTTGTTAACAGAGTGCAAAGGTCCATATCATTTAGTTTTTTTCGTAAACCGTCAAAGTTTGCTTGTCTGTAATCGTAGATCAAACGTTTGTTTGGGGGGACAATATTTGATGAGGTAGAGATTTGGAAGTGTATGATATTATGATCAGAATTCATTCCTAACTCAGCTGGAGGGTGGACGGCCGTTAATGTTATGTGTTTTGGTTGGTTGGTAATTAGCAAATCCAGAATGTTCGACTCTCTAGTGGGAACCAAACAAAGTTGGGACATGAAGTAGTTGTCTAATACATCACAGAAGTTCTGATTCAATTAACCTGCTGCGGTATAGTTAGAATCTGTCCAAGAAATAGTCGGTAGGTTAAAGTCACCGGCGATAAGGATCTTGTCGTAGACAGGAAATAACTTATCAGCAAAGGAACGGAAATCAGACATATCATTACTATCGGGAGGTCTGTAACAACATACAACAAGCTATTTCGTGAGGTTAGGTAATGTACACTCAATAGCAACAGCCTCTAAGTTTTTCATAGAAACAGACGAAATTTGATTGCAATTTATGAAAGTATCTTGTTTAATTGCAATAAGTACACCTCCCCCAGAACGTCCCAGTGATCTGTCAGTTCTGTAAATGTCATACCCAATTGGTAAGATTTCTCTATCAGATATATTGCTGTTGAGCCAAGTTTCAGTCACGAACATTACATCAATCGATTGTGAGTAAACCAGCTCTTGAAACTTGAACAAATTGGAAATATGACGATTCTCCTGCGTAAGGAAGGTCTTTTTCAAACTCCTTGCATTCATGTACATGCAAAACAAGCTGGAATGTTTTTGTTCAGTATTCTGTTTACGCGAACCGAAGTTACCACTGCTAGTTGAATTAATGTTAGTCATTGTTGGTCCTGGATTGGGATGAATGTCTCCACACATCAACAAATGCGAGGACAAAACAGTAGGATTGAAAGTAGTTTGGCAGTTTGAATAATAGTGAATTCTACGATTCAAATATTTACTTTGGATAAAAAAGCAAAGCGTTTCCGATTGTTTATGATACAATGCTAATCCCTCATAGTCCCGTAAAAGTCCTTCGGTAACGGTTCTTTGCAAGAATCATCGATTATTGGACCCACTTCCACAGACACAGTCAACAGGTAAACAAGAAAAATGTTCAAAAGGACGAACGGAATCAGGAATTTATTCATTTGAATGATGATTATAGGCTGGGTTGCATAATTAAAGAAGTAATCAATTAAACCAAGTTCTAATAGACTTTACAAATCAATCAACAAAAATTGCAGCCACCAAACAAATAATTGTCCAAAAGCAAGTCAAACTATTCATAGTCAGCAGCTCTTTACGTTTTCCAGGTAGCTGTATCACTTATCCGCAATCTTGTGCAATTTCACCTCAAATATGTAGGCGGCGCGCGACCGCACACGCATAACTATCACGCCAGAGTTTGTTTGATAACCAGAAAGTTAAAACAAGAAAAAAGAGATACCCAAAAACTTTATTGAAACTCCATTACATAAGACAGTTGTTGCCAAGGAGAGCGACGCCAGACGGGATTTAAATTTCAAAAATTCCAATGGTCAAAAATAAGTAATTGAAAAATTCATGAACAGTACATTTAAATAACACCAAAATTACACAAAATAACCACAAAACGATTCGTAGATCACACAGCAAGATTCGGCCGAAAAGGACAAACGACGACAAAGATATTGTTCATAGACCAAAATTTTCAGTTGTAGTGCTATATTAATACGATAGTAATACGATCCAGCAAACCAAACCAAACCAAAATAACTTAACACCACGATACAAATCCAATTCCAAAATACGATGAGAGGATGCACAAAATCCTTAGCTTTAATAAAATATAAAGCTTATTTTTATAGCCGAAAAATTAACTGAAATTTATTATATTTAAGCGGAGCTCGCTCAAACGTAAACCTAACCTATTGACCTTAACACAACCGCAATATTGTATATTAAGTGCACGCTTGTATAGTGACATGCCACTACATAACCCGCGAACAGGCAGGGACGCCGGAATGGGGGAGCAGGAGGGGCAGCCACCCCCGTTGCCCTTTACCAGGAGGGGCAAGGGGAGCAAAGGTGCCCTTTCAATCTAAAGGATTGCCCTGGCGAAATAGCGAATTGTCAGAAATGTTAGTGCAATTCTTTTACGAATTTGCTTCAGAAAACGCAAGAAATGCAGTCATGGAGCTTCTTCAAGAATAGCACAATCGCCTGGCGGAGAACCCCCTTACACCCCTATCATCCAATAATTAGAAAACATGGTTAGGCGAAGTTCAACTCCCGATGTTTTGCAAACATCTCTTTGTACATATCAATTCAAAAGTGCCATTTCACGAAACTCTGCCCCCCTTGCCTTCACATCCTTCCGGCGACCCTGCGAACAGGCATACTCTGGGAACGAGATTGAGTGTCAATTATTTCTGGCCTTGACCTTAATTGGAATTCCCCCTATATGACTGAGTCAACTCTTGTTCTTGTCTGTTCGGGGCTTAACCTGATATAGTCATACTCGTGGTCAGGTTTTTCTCTTTACCTTTGAATTATTATTATTAGTTTATTATTTAATCTTATTTTACAACGGTAAGCCCTTCAGTGAATTACAGGTGATTTTTTATTTTTTTTTTATTAGTTTTACAATAAGAAATTGAAGGCACAGACAACAGGACTAATAAAGTCCCAAATTAAGTCCTGCGATACATGAAAATACTATGCTATACTATGCTATACTATAAACGGTTATAAAATTAACAAAATACATAGCTAGTTACATATTTACGGTATTACACATAATTACATTCGTACAAAAACTCAGAACATGCACTTCTACGAACAACAAGACATAAAACAAGGACGACATTTAGAGCAAAACGTTTTCCAAATCCTTGGCCTATTAACATCAAAACCTGCATTAATTTTTTGAGTGTATAGTGATTATAGAGTTTAAGTTTCAGTGACTGAATAGAGAGAGAGGATTTTATTTCTCCTGACAGGCTGTTCCAAAGTGGCACTATCCTATTGAAAAATAGGTTTCGGAAAGAATATGTTCTGCAACGGTTTGGTCGGTATGAATCAGTAGAGCTAAAGCGAGTGTGATGATTAGTAGAATTGTCCAGAATATAGTCTTCAAGTGTTAGGTCATAATAACCAGCTTTGCATTTATAAAAAAACGAAATATATATATTTTCAAGGGTCCGTTGCTAAATTACACACATACACATATTTATTTTTAGTTACAGATATATTTACATGAATTTTCACTAGCCGCAAGTAGCCAAGCTAATTGGGGCGGGTAGTGATATAATGTAATTAGGAGAGGGGGATAATAGAAATGACTGAATTACAAGATAAAAAACTTAATAAGTTA
>CACRXK020005647.1:0-27423 GCA_902702795.2 Paramuricea clavata
GTCAAGATAGATGTACTGTATCAACTCTGCGGCATCAGGTACAATCGTAACCAAAAGAACTACCTGTCTTGTACGATGCTTCTTTGTATCCTTGTCAGCAATAACTTTAACAGGAGGAAGAAAACCAGTCTGTACAAGAGGTGTACATAAGAATTTTTTAACACGTGCCTTCGTCTCATCTGCGATGAATGGCAAAATTGGAGCAGGGAACTTACGTGAATGGTTGATGTTACCCATATCACAGCCATTGTGACTTTCTAAAGTAACAAGCTGTTCGTACTCACTATACGGCCTAGCAGTCTTATAAAGTAAATAGCTTGTACGGGCACATCTCATGCCAACCTTCCTGTTTCTTGATTCAAACTCTTGCTTTCCAGTCTCAACATCTGTAATCTCTTTTTGTTTCTCGAGGGGGGTTGGAGTTTGAAGGTGGTCAAACAAGTGAGTTTTCAAATTCCGAAACTGTCTTGACATTTTTTCATCGCTCTCAAATGTTTTTTGCGAATCGTTACTATACATAAATACGCCGGTTCTTCCGAGAAAATTTACTTCTTTTGGTTCATTGGGTGGATTACATATGGAACATATAACAACTCCTTCGATATCGTCATACTCAAACTCTGGAAGCTGAATTAAATCAAAAAGCGATCTAAAAGTAAAAATAAAGTTAAAACTTGAGAAAACATTGGAAAGTATATAGCTACTGTAAAATAATTCACATAACTGATATAAGTCCGTACGTATACAATTAATGCATGGGGACAGGAAACAACTTCAAGTTAGAGAGTTCCCCATTGACATTGTTTAAATTTTAGCGCGGAATTTTGAATTAGAAACGTTGGGGAGTGGATGTACCTCCTATAGTCCTATGCCCCGGTTCCTATAGCTATGTCACTGCTTATTTGATTTAGGGAAAAAGCTCACCTTGCTGACTTTCTTTCTGTAACTGTAGGAAGCTCAGACTCCACAGCCACCGTTTCCGGTGAGGGTGTGATGGACAAGCAGGACATGCGATTTTCTAAGTTCTTTACAGTTGTCAGTATTTCGTCAAGCTTAGATGCAACTGAGGATTTGCTTTCTGCGAAATTGTCCTCTCCGGAGGCGCTGAGCGTTACTTTCGCGGTACTTTCGTCGGCTGTATTTTCAAAACCAGGCGGTGTTGAACCAGATGATATTGACATTGACAAGTCGGCCGTTTTAGCAGTTTTGAACAGAGGCTCTTCGTCTACATCACCATGGCCACGTTTCCGTTTGACATTGTTATCTTTGACTTTATTCCCAAATAGTTCTATAAGCGACTTCTGTCCAAGTACTCTTACTTCTGTAGAGTTATGGGCATTTTTCATGTGGTCTTTTAAATTTTGAAGTAGCATCTCTTTTCGACATATGTGACATCTTTCACGTTTGCTTTTACTCCGAAACAGTTTTTTAGACGGGTTCGTAACATTTTCTATGCGTCTATCTGTGCTTTCCAACCGTAACACCTGTTGTTGATCACCCTCTTCGCAAGCTTGCAACTCATTTGAGTCATTTCCATGACAATCTTCAGTTATTTCACCGTCTGAACTTACTTGGCTTGCTTCACTGTCTTCGATACAATCAGTGATATGACTGATATTCTCCATGTTGTTTTTAGAACTTTTCACGCAAGTCAACGCAAGTTTTTAAAGTTTGTTTACTACATCTAGACAATGTCTCATTGTCTAGACTATAGCGCTTGACAGGTTCTATTTTTAGTAGTTCCACAATTAGAACTAGACGTCCAGACCAGTGATTGGGGAAGCCAATTAGAGTCAAAATACAAAAACCTTCCCACTTCCGCTTCTGTAAATTGTTTTATATATTTCTGTAATTTGTTCTATTTTTCTGTAGCGATTACTGCTTTATCTGCAAATATCCCTTTCTTTCCTTTATATACGTCAATTTGTAGCAAAGGATACACCTTTCGTTAGATTCTTTGCATAATCTAAATTTCGCAACCTTTATGCAAAGAATATAACGAAAGGTGTATCCATTGCTACAAATTGACGTATCACGTATATAAACGAAGGAAAGCGAAATTCTACCGGACCCCATCGCGATATTTGCCGATAAAGTGGTAATCGCTACAGAAAAATAGAACAAATTACAGAAATACAAAACAAAGTTACAGAAGTGGAAGTGGGAAGTTTTTTGTATTTTGACTGTAAAACGTAAAAACTCTTCAAGTGCTCCAGACATTAAATATCTTTTGAAAATTGTTGAGGCGAGAGATACATTAACTAAATCCGTAGGCGTAGCTGAAAAATTAAAGCTATCAGCCAAAAATCTGTTAAAGCTATCTGCCAGCGAATTTCTAAAGGCAAATCAAGCTCCTAGTGAGAAGCGTGTGATGGGTCTTTCTTCAAAATTTCAAATTAGAAATCTTACACCACGTAGCCCGAGTAAAAATTTCCTGCGACTGGTGAAAACTTTCCTGCGAGCGCCGCTCGCGTGCTCGCCTATTTTTTCCACCCCTGCCCATGGCAAAATTAGTATAAAGTATGATATAGTTATCACTATATCATTTATGACGTTTGTCATAGTAAACATCGAGGACGTCGTCCAAAACTCTTGTGAGACTTTCAATGCTTCATTTCTTTTCTACAATATTATGACTTTCATTGTAAATATAGCCGATGCATGGGCATCTGGTGACGTTTCGTCGTGCATGCTTGTGTAAGGTCTCTAATCATTAATTGCTATACCTGTTTGTTTTTGACAGAGTTCATCAGCGGTATCTTCGCGTTCTTGTTTGAAAATATCTACAATCATTTCTTCATGATCTTCTATTACACTTTCACACTATAGCAAAAGTAATATTATTCAATAATGATTAAGATACCTCAAGTCCCGATAATTAACATGTAGTTGATGGCTCAGAGAGGCAGGCTGGAATTTGAACCAGTTGTTCACCAAGACCATTATTACCGTGGGAAAGGGTAATTTATGTTGTTCCTCAATTTAGCAAACAAGCAAACATTCTTAAGATCATGCATGCAGTAACCGCCCAGAAAGTTAGGTCATGCATCAGCAATACTTTCGTGAGCGTTGAGAATTACAGTTCTGAAAAATTGACATAGAAAATTGCGAAAAATGCTACTTTGGCCACCGTTTGCCTTTTGGACATGCTTCAAACCTGGCTCTCGTACCTAGACTCCCCGGGTAAATACGTACACAGCTGCTTGCTCGACTTCTCGAAAGCCTTTTTGGTCACAATATCCTCTCCGGTCACAATATATTATTTGTACTAATACAGTAGATCTGGGAGTTAGTTAGACGCTCCTTACTAACTTGGAGTTAGCTTCCCCTCAGGTCGAAGACAGCGAATTAAATACAATAAGTCAATTTTGGATTGGCTTTCTGTTAAAGCAGGTCGAGTTGCTCAGGGAACAAAATTTGGCCAAAACTTGGCCAAATGGACTTCAACCACCCATGGAAACTTCAGAAACAGCAAAACTTAGCACCCCGAGTTCATTATCACTGGCCCGTAACGACTGGTCGGATTATTTCAAAATCACAGCTTGATGAGGAAGAACTGGAGCTCTCCGAATCGCTAGAGGAAGAATTATCCGAGCTCGAAGAAGATGAATAAGCAAATTTGAACATTTGGCTTAGATTTAGAGGTTTTTATTGTTTTGCTGAAAGCCTAAAGTAATTCTGAAACCGGCTCTTACTTCAACTCTACTTCCACGATGTTCCACGCCATTTCTGATATAATGCGATAGATATATTCGTAAACACACGTAAAGTCGCAAACCGTTGGAAGGGTTCGAGGGTGCATGCTAAACGTCATCGTGATACGCCTCGAACAACCCTAACCTAGTCTCTACGCAACAAACGCAAAAAAAATTAAATTTGTGCCATGTTGTGTGTAGGCGGTAGCCCCCCAGTTTGTTGGGCAGTCGGGCAATATTCGATCAACAGTCGGGCAATTTTGGTTTAATAAAATAATTTTTTGGTTTCGCCAAAATAAGTTTTCCGGAAAAAATTTTTTCGGTACTTGTCGGGCACAATCCCGAAAAGTCGGGCAAATTTCTTTCCGCCCCCCTAATTTTTTCCTTCCGGTACGCTCATGTGTAAAACACGTGTTTTACTACGCCCTGAGCTATCACAATAAATTTCGCGCTCCCGTGTGGCCAAAAGCAACGACTATATGGATTTGAAAGTAGAAAAACTAAAATATATTAACAGGAAAATCTTTAGTATACAGATTTGAACCACCTTTATATAAATGTTCCATCCAGTCCTATTTCGCGGTCAGTGATCCAGGTGAAATGTTTTATACAACATGGCGGCTGCAAAATACGAAGGAAATAGTTTCTGGGACGAAATTGAACATTTAACCACGATATTACGAAGAGAAAACCGCACTAAACAGATTTCAAGGCTAGGCAGAGAACGTAATCCACCTTGCAAGGACACGTCGAGACCAGAAGTTATAAAAAAAATCGAATTTTTTATCGAGGGATTGCTGATTAAACTTGGTCAAAATAATCTGCCAGATATTCAATTCAAGAACAGATGTTCATGGGCAAATGTGACGTTTGAAGAAGATGTCGGTGTAGGGATGAACAAAAATGCTTCAGAAACTTCAATGAAACTGAACGCAAGCTCTTCTGTGCAAAAGTATGCAATAACTTTAAAAATTTTACGTATTGCATATGGGTTGCTGCAAGAGAATGTTTACTCAACAAAAAGGGACATCTTCTACAACGATGTGCCGTTTTTTGGAAGTCAGACTATAGTTGACCGTGCAGTCGATGATATATCATGTATGTTCGATGTCCCTCGACACTCATTGCATATTCTAGCTTGCTCGAAAGGATATGTAAGTGGGCAGCTGTCGTTCCGAGAGCACAATGGCAACTTCATAAACTGCAGTGGGAACCCGAATGGCATACTAATACCTTCTCATGTTCATGGTATTTATGATATATGCTCAGATGCAAAAGCAATCCTAGTAGTCGAGAAAGATGCAACATACCAAAGACTGTTAGATGATAATATTTTGGAAAAACTCAAACCAATTATCATGATAACAGGGAAAGGATTCCCAGATCTCAACACACGTCTACTGGTGAAAAGACTTTGGGAAAACCTAGAGATTCCTGTACTAGCATTGGTGGATGCTGACCCACATGGTGTCGAAATTATGTGTGTCTATCGATTTGGATCGATGTCACAATCATACGATGCTGATAATTTAACAGTATCCTGTATGCGATGTATCGGTGTACTTCCAACAGATTTGGAAAGGTTATCAATCAACCAAGAGGCCCAGATTCCACTCACAGAGCAGGATCGAATGAAAATTTCACATCTGTTGGATAGGCCATATCTGAAAGCTCATGGATCATTGCAACAGGAATTATTGGTGATGTTGAATACAGGTTACAAAGCAGAAATGCAAGCATTGTCTGGGATTTCAACTGGATTTTTGACCGATGTCTTCTTACCAATAAAGATCAAGCATGGTAAATGGATTTAACTTTAACAACGGATTTGAATAATTTCAACTAATATTTTAACAATAGACTTTTTACTGTTTTGCTTTACTGCTTATTGTACTTTTGCCCCAATTGCCTCATTTCCATGTTTGCCTATTTTAACATGGCAAGCACACATGAAGGTGATATGTTTTGTGTGCAAATACATTTTTCTTTGACACTGAACCTAATCACATGCAGGCCTATCCTTAAACATATTGTGCACAAAACATGAGCAAATAACCACATGAGAATCAGGCCATTGGGGGAAGAATGAAAGCACAGTCTATTGGTTTGAAAAATTTGATATTTATATAATTAATATTATTTCAGTAATGATTAGGAGTGCACCAGAACCAATATTTTAAGTTCCGGTTTGAACAGGATCTCAAATTCTAAAAAGTTGAAATATACTTTAATGGTGTATGCATATCTATTATTAAAATGATGTCAGTAATATGATATGTCCAAATATTTGGTCCATATTCATTGAATAAACTTTATAATCTTTTTTTCTAATGAAGACTGAGTTCTGGTTCCAGCCAATGGTTTTTTCATCAGTTCTGGCAAGAACCGGAAATCTAAAAAGCCATGGCCAGAGTTTCAGCCGGAACTAACCAGCTGGAACCGAGTTCTGGTGCAATTCCTAATAAGGACAACATTTGAGTGTTTATTAAATTTTTAAAAATTAAATGGTTGAATATGCATTAATGAAAATGTGCAACAAGCAATATAATGTCTGTTTCATGTTTGGCCTTGTTATCTACTGTATCATGTTACGATCAGTAGTTTGCAATATTAGGCGAAAAGGAAATTTGCATTACAACATCAAGAGGTTTACTTCCTTTAATTTCTCACATGCTGCAACAGTGGCTGCAATAATGCCTTAAATGTAACATGGTCTCCCGTTCAGCTACTGCTTGCGACAATGTCATGAGAAGATTGCATGCAGGCTACACTACAGTTCAGCATGCTGGACTGGCATGCTTGTAATCCAGGTGTTTTGTTCCTCCTGGTAAGTCCCATGTGAACAGAATTTAGAAAAACATGCCAGGCCCCCATATGAATAACTCATAATAATCCAGTTCCCACATATGAGATCAGTTAGACACCATGTCAATCCAAAAGCCTGCATTAAGGCGGTTTTCCAGACCTCGCACGAAGCTCCTCGCTGCGAGTGCTTGAATCTAATTAAAATTAACCGTTTTGCATTGTGATTGGATGAAAGTGCTCATGCATGCACTCGCAGCGAGGACTGAAAAACCGCCTTTACACAAGGCAGTCGAAAGCGGGGGGGGGCGGGGGGGGGCAATAATTTCCATTTGTATACTTAGAAAAACACACAAAAGAACTAGAAAAGTGTGCAATTCAGATTTATGAGCAAAGTGGCGTGCATATCCATACATGGGCACAACACGCCATTTTCACGTCGTCTTTGACGTCCTCGATCTAAATCTGTCTATTGATTTACTTCCGACGGCCTTGACTACAGTAGCTTGAAATCGAGGAAGACAATGTGAAAGTGTCTGTTAAAATTCCAATATGTATTTGGCCCTTCGTCTCGCATGGGTACCTATACACTACCACCCACCACGCTACTTTACTAGCTACCTGATGAAGGGCCTTCACTGCAAAGACTGCAAATGTCGAAGTTCTTTTTCTATTTTTCAGGTACTCGAGTTCGATTCCCTGCCAGAGGGCCTATAGTTGCATTTTTTGCAACATCTCTTGGTTAGATCTAATAAATGTATAAAAAATTATATCTGAAGAAAACCCCTTCTACAATGCCATTGGACAACTTGCATGTTAGACTAAATTCTAATCACAGTAAAGAGAAGGGGAAAAAACACAGCAGTTAAAAAGAAAATAATGAAATTAGTAAAATTGCAAAATTTGGTTGCGAAATGTTGTACATTACAGAAAATATAGCCTTGCGAAGTTTGCATACTTTCAGTATATTTGTATTACGTGCGGAAATTGTTACCATTTCGGCTCAAAAATGGTAACAATTTCCGCACGTAAGGCCAATGAAAATTGATATCATGTTTCTCGTCCCCGCCCGCATGGGATTTATCTGCCGCACAAAAATTTTTCATTATTCATTATTTTTGAAAAATAGGCTTAACAAAACACCAAATTGATCTCCAGATCAAAGTCTTATTGCTGTAATCCGCAAGCGCAACTCAAATTGTATCTTTCTAAAGATATTACTCGCCAGAATGCCTCTATTTTTCATGTCAGCCCTGGTATGTGTAGAAATATACTGTAGTGTAGGACGTATTAAATTAAAATGAATTTTACACCGATTTACTTTTATGGTTTTTATGGGTTTTTTACTGGGTCAAGGAAATTATTGTCAAGCAGAATTCAAATACAATAAATAATGAAAAATGAAAAAATCCCGCTCCAAATTTTTGAAAATTGTGGACGAGAAACATGATATCAATTTTCATTGGCCTAATACAAACATACTGAAAATATGCAAACTTCGCAAGGCTATATTTTCTGTATTTTACAACATTTCGTAACCACATTTTGCAATTTTACTTATTTTAATAAGTTCTTTACGCCCGGGCATTTACTTTTTTTTGCCTAAATAAAAAATTAGTCTAACATGCAAGTTGTCTATTAGCTCTATCGAGTGATATTTAACAAATATAAAACATTTTCCGTGTTGGTATACAGTTATATCAACACGAGTGGAATTGGGAAAACTCGAAATTGTATGGAGACACGACGCCCGAAGGGCGGAGTGTTTTCATACAATTTCGAGTTTTCCCAACTTCCACGAGTGTTGATATAACTATTTTTCACATACTTGTACCTTTATCAGGTAGGGAGCAGCGGCCCTATATCTATTCTGTGGTAGCGGGACATAAAAACATCTATGCATAAAAACGATATCGTCCCGGATATCGTTTTTTGTCCCGGATATCGCTTTTTGTCCCGGATATCGTAAAAGTCCCGCTAAATTTCGCGCCTTGTCAAAACAAAGATGGCCGACTCGAGGTTCGTGTCGGTTGATGTCGACAGTTTTATCGAAGGAAACAAGATCGATAATACAAAACGAAAGACTTAAATTGTATATAATTTATATGAATGGTCTATTTATTTTCTAAAATCATATTTGTTCAGTAAATGATGAAATTTTTTGAATTTTAAAATGATCCTATTCTCAAAACTATTCAGTCAAAACTGCTACTTTTGGGTTTCTAACCCTGATAAAGGTACAAGACTTAAAGTATATAATAAATAGGTTATCGTACTCGGGATTCGGTGATATCAGTTTTATCGCTCTCGGGACGATATCACAATTGTACAATTGTCCCTCGCTCGCTCGTGACAATTGTGATATCATCCCTCGAGCGATAAAACTGATATCACCTCATCCCTTATATGATAACCTATACATATCAATACGGAAAAAATGTTTTATATTTTTTTTATAATGTCCGTATTTACAAGCGGCGGGGAACTTCTCGTGTTGACATTGAGTTATATCAACACGGCTCTTAGCCAATCAGCGTTCAGAATTTACAAATGCTATATTAATATAATTACCATATGAAATTCATGAATTTTTTAGCGATTCCCAGCAGCCTTTCGCGCTCGTATTCGACTTTTCCGCTTTGCTCGTGGACAACCTTAATTGCAATAGCTGTATGCATCAACTTGGAGTTAAAGCTTGACAACTGACCTCTGTAGGTCAGTTGGTATAAAAATTTACACTCAAAATTTCCATCTACAAAACCCTTCAGTTCTACAATTAGTTCTATTGAGTGAGATGCCCAAAATCCTGCTATTCTGTTATGCTAGCCTGCAGGCAAGCGTTCTAGAAGGAATTAGCATTACATTACAGGCAGGCATTTCAGTCCCCAGACTGGTTTAGCAATGCCTTGGGACTTCCCACAGGCTATTGTTTAATTCGTGTGAAAAATTCGGAAGAGTCTATCGAATAAAGAAATGAACTGGCCCTTTCGACCCGCCTCATGCAGAAAATCATTAAACGCTTTTCCAAAGAACTATCCTTTCCATTAACGGATATTATCAATACATCTTTTCGAGAGAAACGTATTGGTAAGATTTGGAAAGCGTATAATTGCTGTCCTATTCCTAAAGTTAAACCATGCAGAGAGTCTGAAAATGTGAGACCAATAGCTATAACCAGTATTCTTTCAAAGATTCAAGAAAGTCATGCTTTGGAATGGATGCTTGATGATGCAAAGGAAAACATTAACGACCGACAGTTTGGAGGATTACCAGGTTCGTCACCTGTGCTAGCTTTACTAGAGGTGCTTCACATGTGGTTTGTTGCTTTGGAGAACCCCAACACCGTTATTCGCATAGTATTCCTCGATTTCTCGACATCAGCATCTGACCTCATTGACCACAATATTTTGTTGAAAGATTCTAAAGATGTTGGAGTGCGTCCAGCCTTGCTTCCTTGATTGGCATCGCACCTTTCGGATCGTACCCAAAGAGTGAAATTCGAAGGAGAGCTGTCCAATTTCAGGGAAGTAAATGCTGGAGTACCGCAAGGAAGCAAAATAGGTCCTTTTGCTTTTATAGCAAAAGTTAATAAGCTATCGAACATTGCAGTAGTTGATCCCATGTCAAAAAAGGAACAAGTATCTATGTTCATTGACGATACAACGCTCACAGAAATTTTAAATGTTACCGATCATACCGAAAACCAAACCATTCGGAACATGTCTGCTACCATTCAAAGGATACCAGGTTTCTGTACAAACGAGAAAATGGTCCTAAATCCAAAGAAAACCAAAGAAATGATCATTGATCTTTACGCACAAAGGAGTAATATCCCTAATATTTCTTTTAATGAACGTATAGTCGAAAGAGTTACAAGTTATAAACTGTTAGGAACGTGGATAGATAACGATTTTAAATGGATCAGCAACATGGAATTCATTATTAAGAAAGGACGCAAAAGAATCTATTATCGTAAAGTTCTGAAGAAATACGCGCACCAGCACATGATATGCTTACAATTTTATTGCAATGTGATTAGATCGTCATCAGAGTATATGGCGATGTATTGTGGCACGGTAGTCTAACCAATGCGCAAAGTGTGGACTTAGAAAGGATACAAAAAAGAGAACTTAGGATAATCTGCCCTAAGATGGACTATAATGAATCTCTAGCACACTTCCGGATGTCTACTTTAAAAGAAAGACGTGAAAAACATTGTGTGGAACTTATCAGGAAAATGTCGTCGGAGGGACATAGACTCCATTATCTCCTTCCATGGCAAAAGTTGGAGAACTAAGACAAAAAGTTACTAGATCTAATGATAACAAATACTATAATTTTAAATATCGGACAGAACGTTTTAGGAAGAGTCCATTATTGTACGCTATAAACAGTTATAATAATAGTTGTTAAATACAGATATAGGTTCAAGGTTTTAATTGTTAATTGTAAGCATATTTAAATATTTGTTATTAATAGTCTTTAATAATCTAATTCTTGTAAATACATGGTAATTAAGAACTCCTTTTTCATGTATCTTTTTAAAAATTCAGTAATAAATAAATAAATAAAATAAAATAAATAATTACATATAAAGTAATTTATATGTCATTAGTTAATTAGAGCCAACACGTACAGACGTCACCCGAAAATTGGTATATATAACTAATTCGGGCTGCATTTTGCATCATGGCGCTTATGACGCAAGGAAGCAAAAACTTTAAAAATCTTATCTTTTGTCACATGTGTTGAGGATTACCACAAACTGATACAAACATAACTTTTAATCCACTCCCCCTCGGCGTTGATAAAAACGTCGCTTACCAATCCTATCGGGGATTTTTCTCCTCCTGGCAAATGTGATCGAATGAATGACATGCAAAAGACTTAGAATTGTTTACTTCTGAAAAGCGACTCTACACGTTTGTGTGCGAGTTCACTCATTTGCATCCGTTAGAAACACAAAATCGCCGGCAAAATTGCTAGTGTGAACCAGGCTTGATGCTCCCTATTAAAACTGACACTTTAAGATAACAGTACTTACCGCAAATTTTAAAGCTTTAGCTATATCTCCACTCATCGAAATATTCTCTAATGTAACTGCTTCCCCAGTGCGTGAAGACGTTCGTATGTAACGTTTACGACCTGTTTTTTTGTCCGTCGACTCGGCGTAATTATTCATCCTCTCACACACATTTTCCAATATTTCAATCAAATGCGTTTCTGAGCGAGCGTAAGGAATCTACAACAATTGTGGTAAAAAAAGATGGCATAATCAGTCTCAGGCAAAAAAGCGTTATATTTGAATACAATTAGCCATTCCGAAATTGATGAGTTGACTGGGGACGAGTGTTAAAAAGTGCTCAAATTAAGAAATGAACCAAATCACTAAAAAGGCCACGTCAAAAATAGACGTGTGTCCCAAAAACAATCTTTTAATCAGTAATTTTACAATTTTCGAAAGCTTATTATTCGAAGGGTATTCATGTAAACGTCTTCAAACTTTGCACACTTACTAATTTTGAGGTGGTCTTTTTAGTTATTTGGTTCATTTCTTAATTTTGGCACTTTTTGACACTCGTCCCTAGTCCTCTCATCAACTTCGGAATGGCTAATAATGAAGTGATCTGATCATGCATACCGTCTTGCTTCTTTGGTTTCCACGTGAATCAATACGAAAACTCTCAACCTACAACAATACAGTTACATACATAAATATGTAGATTGTAGGTTACTGCATGTAGTCATCCTGGTGGACAAAACCCTAAGACCTTTTTTAGAATTCAAGGAAAATCTCAGAAATCTCATCCACAATAATATACTGCTCAGATTTTTCATATTTTAGACAACCCTTCGGATACATTTTATTCAAATATTATAAACGCTAAGAAGTTGTAATAAATTAGGGATGACCACCAGAAAATCTTCATCCTGGAGGCATAAGTCTTAAGATTTTTAAACCCCTCAAGAAGAACTCATCCCTCAGAAAAACTCATCCATATTAATAAAGCTCATTAATAATAACAGGGGTGTGTATATTAAATGAATGTTAATTTTTAAAAGGAGCGAGAAAAATTGCGTAAAGATCATTTGGCAACGGATTTTTTCAAAAACTAACCATGAAAGTCAACGTCATATCATTAAGGATATACTGTAAGGTTTTGGTCATGCATGAATTACAAACCTCTAAAATTTTTCTTGGATCTACTTGTAATATGTCCCAATTTATTTCATCTGCGATTATCTTACATACTACAAAAGAATAAAATTAAAATAGAATTGAGATTGTCTGGCTATAATGCACCACATGGTAATTTAGCTTAGTAGTTAAATGAGGTTACATAGTAACCAAGGTTAATATCATAGGAACCGCGCGCAGTCTGGGTACGGCATGTGCCCTCAGGATATCGGATATAGAGAGTGCCAAGCAGACTCTCAGGTCATTAGCTAATTCGTAGCCAACTGCAATGGTTATCTGCTCAGAGAAGAAGCAATTTTTTTTTAAATTGCCATGATTATTATTATTGAAATCTAAGAGTAATATTTCTTCACACCTGCAGCAGAAAAAATGGAAAATGTCCCTACTGAATAAAATTTCTCACAGTACATATGATATCCTTGTGCAAGTCCATCAAAAGTCAAGCTATTTGTTTAAAAAATATGGCAATATTTTTCTCCCAATATTTTTCTTTAAAACCAGTCATCCCGACAAAGTTTTCCGGCCCGGCAGGATGAAACGTCCCGCCTTTTTTTGCCGCTCACCGCTCGCTATTTGAGATCGACTTGTGGGCAAGTCTACGTCGCGCCCCGCCCGCCCGAGATCATATAAACAGGCGAACTCGTACCCAGTTATGGACAAACAGGGGTGGATTTATAGGGGGTGCACAGGGGTGTGCACCCCTGTTGGCCTTGGTCAACAGGCTTGGTCAACAGGCTTGGTCAACAGGGGTGCAAGGGGGGTGCAAAAAAATCAAATTCAGAAATATGGCACAATTTCCAAGTTTTTTTTCCTTATTTGAAGTCAAACTGGAGCTCACAATTCATGCAGTGCCCATATTGCAGAAAATGGCATTTCTAGCTAGGGTTCTAATTTTCAAAATTTTCTGGGGAAACCTTGCTGGATCTGGCACCTCTGCAAACAGGCCCTTGGGCGCAAGATTAACTTTGTGTTAAATTACGACATATTAACGATTATAGGTGGATACCGTTTAATTAATGGTCTGTGGCGTGATAAGATCGTGGCTAAATAATTTATATCTAACGGATGATTCCATGCAGCTAAATGCAGCTAAAGACGAAATGTTGATCTAGACAAGAAGAACGAAATTACCACAGCTGGAAAGAGCATCTTAAAATGAGTAAAATTTCAAAGTTTGGTTGCGAATTGTTGTAAAATGAGGAAAATGTAGCCCTGAGTGTGAAGTTCGCAAAATTTGCTTACAATTATTTGCATAATTGCATTTAATTTAACGGCGGAAAAATAGCCATTTTACCGAGCGTAATACAAATATATACAAAATTTTGCGAACTTCGCAAGGCTATATTTTCTTCATTATACAACATTTAATAGCAACCAATCTTTGTAGTTCTACTCATTCTCAGACGCTCTTTCTAGCTGTGGTGTTGGATTTCGTTCTTTTTCCTTGATGAAAGTTTAGTCTATAGAGGGTCCTGAAGGGGGGGTCCCAATCCCATTTCCCATCCGAAATTTTGGCAAAATCACAGTCCCAGTTGGATTTTTATTACACATCCCAGTCCCAGCAACCCAAATCCCATTTTACCAGTCTAAAAATAGATCAATCCCAGTTCCCATTTTACCCCTTCAGGACCCTCTCTATAGCTGGAATCACCCATTGGCCATTGTTTCCACGTGTGTTTTGAAAATCAGCTAAGATGACATCAATTGCAACTTGCAAAGAAGACCCTGAGAAATACATGATATGCTATTAATCATACCTCCGCAATAAAGACCTTTTCTATTATTACTACATAATATTTGATCCGTAAGAAGGAAAAGCATTATCAATAAAAGATTTGTTACACCAAACATTCTTTGGATACCTGAAAAACATTAATACGCGTACAGTATAATATTGATACGGCTAAAAAATGAAAGTAGTTACGGTTAGTACACGAGTGATATGGCTAACATAAAGGCTGATATAAAATACTGCAAATGCAATGCAAATACTGGCAGGATCCCCGTATGATTCTATAGGATTCTGGAATGAATTCTTATATGGGGCTATTACATTAAAAAACCAAACCCCCCCTGTCGAGGACCTCTGCTTTTGGGGATTTTTACCCCTCTGGAATGCAAAAAAATATGTGTAATTGACCCCTCTGGAAGAGACTTGAACCCCATCTGGAAGTGCTTTTTTGCTTTTTAACCCCTCTGGAAAGAGCATTTTTCTTCCATTTTTCCCAATTACCCCTCTGGAAAAAATGAGTAATTTCCCCCTTGGAAAATGAGGTCCTCGACAGGGGGGGTACGGATATTAAATGTAATAGCCCATGAGTACTCAGTCTGGTAGAATTGGCAAGTATATTTAGAAAACTGGCAAGATTCCTAGTATATAGCAGTTACCCATAAGAATTCATTCCAGAATCCTATAGAGGGTAAGCTGCATGGTACAGGTAGATGGGGCTTAGTACATGGAAATTTCCAGCGGAAGATTAATATATACATTTTTCAGGCCTATATAACCATACATGAGCAGTTGCGAAAATGTACATATAGGCCCTCTGACAGGAATCGAACATGCAGGCCAATTACCTTATACTGGCATCACCACTTTATACAAGAACTTGTGGTAATACAAATGCTTGTCAACTAGCTTTGTAGCTCAGTTGGTTAGAGCGCTGCACCATCTGGAGTCTGGAATCGCCTTACATGATTCTGGCAGGATACTGGAAAGATGGTACCTAAGAATCCTGGGTGGATCAAATTCTAGCAAGATCTGTTCTTACAAGTACACGTTCAGCTAAACAATTTCTCAAAATGTTCCCATATTGATGGTTCTCTAACTTTTTTGCAAGAACGTAAAAACTTATATTTTAGTCCCCTTCTACTAAGCACCCAATCCTGACCCACTGGAAAAAATTAAGTCTCAGAGGGCTATATAAATGGAAGAAATATGGTACATGTACAGTACCCTTCGCTGTTTTGTAGTTATTTGAACACCCTTTTAAGTTTAGAGAAATAAGTTTACACAATTTGTTTTCAAAAATGTATTTGAAACTTTTGTATTAATTAACATTAACTGCATTTGGAACAAATTTGCAGGGACGCCGGAACAATGATTTTCGTGAAAGGGCACTTTCGAATTGATATATACTAAGAGATGTTTCCAAAACATTCACAATTAAATCCGTTTTCTATTTATTGGATGATAGGGATGTGAGGGGGTTCTCCGCGAGGCGATTGTGCTATTCTTGAGGCTCGATGATTGCATTTTTTGCATTTTCTGAAGCAAATTGGTAAAAGAATTGCACTAACATTTCTTACAATTTGCTATTTCGCCACGGCAATCCTTTAAATTGAAAGGGCACATTTGCCCCTCCTGGTAAAGGGCAACAGGGGTGGCTGCCCCTCCTACCCCCCAGTTCCGGCGTCCCTGCAAATTTGTATTTGAAACTTGTACTCCCATTAAGCTTTGCACGCTTAGAGTTAAACGATCATCAGGCGATTTTTTATTTTTCAATTTGGTGATCGATTTTTTATCATTTGAATAGTGATCATCAAGAAAAAATCGCCAGATGATCGTCTAGAAAGGACGTGAAACTCTGAATAGCGATATTTAATTTCAAGATATAGACAATTTAATATGCACTAGCTGCTATTATTTTAGTATTGAGCACTTTATATATTCACAAAACCAAAACAAATTGAATTATATTTAACAAATATAAAACATTGGAGAATAATGTGTGGAAACACAATGCCCAGAGGACGGAGTGTTTTCACAGAATTTCAACAGTTCACACAATTTCACACAATTTCAACATGACACAGTTTCTTTGGAATATAGTGTCAGCGTAACCGATCAATCTAATGTCATGGAATGGAAATACTTCATGCCAGTTCCAATATAACGTTTTTTGTGGTAAGAACTCGACAATAAACCCTCATCTCTCAGTTATGTGACAGTGCTTTGTGATACCCCCTCTCCCTTGTGACATTATGTGACTATAATGTTCAAGCACCTCCCACCCCCTGAAAGTCACATATTTTGTGTACGGCCCCTTACTGTACATTGTTACTCAAGGTCAACCATGGGCAATGGCATTTAGTGGAGCATCAGAGGTGGAGCATGTATCATGTATTGCT
Source organism: Paramuricea clavata (assembly GCA_902702795.2). Taxonomy (NCBI): domain Eukaryota; kingdom Metazoa; phylum Cnidaria; class Anthozoa; order Malacalcyonacea; family Plexauridae; genus Paramuricea; species Paramuricea clavata. The sequence goes on from CACRXK020005647.1 coordinate 16,828, forward strand.
AATGAGAACAAAATCTTGGACATTAGTTTAATTGGTTACTTTAATACATTTGTTTAATTAGTTACTTTGTAAATATCTTGTATATACATCAGGTACATGCATCATACGACTTATACCTACCAGACAAAATGTCTTTTGAATTAAAATTATTGAAAACAGCTTCAAGGACTTTTAATTCCTCTTCAAAGTTCAAACTGATCCGAAACTTAACCGTAAGAAATTGACCACCATGGCTGTATAAATAATTAAATATATCTTGTTTCAACCGTAACAAAATCCATCCTTCAGAATTCGATCGATTATAAATATGCGAAAAATGTCAAGATGTGCAACAATTCTTAATTATTATCTAATGCAAATAAAAATTTATTTTTTTTAGCTTCTTTTATATTTTTTGGGATGTGTTTATAGGGAAGTGTTGTTTTTTTTCTCTCTATTTTGATTGTGCCGGTGGAAATTGATATTTCCGGGTCAAAGTTCGATAGCTGAATGTGCCCGATGGAAATTACTGGCCGTTTCGGGATTCGGGAAGTAATTATATCAATGAAAAGTGATTGATTCTTTCCAGAAAAATGGTCTTCCATTGAAGTCTACTTTTCTTGTCTTACTGGCCTTTGACTCTTTATCCGTGTGGGATAAATATGGCACCACCGAAATCAAGGAAGATCGCAATCATGGGCTTTCGTTCTGTTGGTAAGAATTGTAAAAATTCAATTCCTTTATGAATGATCTATACTTGAATAATCTGGAAAATTGTAAACATTATGCTTTCTATCTTAATTAAAATTCCTTGCTTAGCATTTTGTTTCGATTCATGTTTCCTCATAGGAAAGTCATCCTTAACGATACAGTTTGTAGAAAATCAATTTGTGGATTCTTATGATCCCACGATAGAAAACAGTGAGTAACAAATATTAATTAGGCATGTGATTTTTAAATATTCTAGATACCAATGCCATTTTAATATATTTTATATAATTCCTGTATGTTGGTAATACATGCTCTTAAATACATCAGACATTTAGCTTTGATATTGTTGGGCATTATAAATGTAGTGAATCATGTCAAAAATATTTGTATGTTGCTTATTTTTAAAAAGTGGTCGTACAAATTAACCCATGGATGGAGCACCTCCAACACTCCCTTTTGACGAGTAAAATTGTCTGGCATCAGACAGCGTAAAATAATAAAATTAGGCCGCTTTGGGGTGCAATGCAACTTAATGGGTTAACCCATACTATTGTTCCCAGTAAACTGCGAAACGACCGTTTTTTGGGCGGTTTGTCAGTGACAGTTTTGTCAGGACAGTTATGAAGGACATATTTGTGTACCTCGTGATCACAATTTGTTGCAAGCGGCGTGTGAAAAACTGCAAGTTTCAGTTTGACAGTTAAATGAGTTTCTAATTTTATTGTCCAATCAGATGCGTAGTTTTGAATTTTAAATCAAAACTACGCACCTGATTGGACAATAAAATTAGAAACTGGTCATTTAACTGTCAGAACTGTCAAACTGAAACTTTCAGTTTTTCACACGCCGCTTGCAACAAATTATGATCACTAGGTACACAAATATGTCCTTCGTAATTGACAAAACTATCACTGACAAACCGCCTAAAAAAATGGTTGTTTCGCAGTTTATTGGGAACAATAGTATTTGAATGCTAGCACCCTCCCCTTGATGAGTATTATTGTCTGGTGTTAGACAGAGTAAAATAATACAGTTGGGCACTAGGGCTCATTAGGGTGCAACAAGTTAAAGAGTCATCCTCAGACTTTAAAGGGGTTGTTTGGGTCTGACTAATTACTGTTTGGGGCTGAAATTAACTGTTCAAGACTACCTGGAGCTACGGTTTGACTACCCAGGACAACAATACTTACAGTATATACTGCACTAAGAGAATATAGAAATTTATACCGGTAGAATGAAACTACAGTACATATTATGTTCTCTTAAAGCATGTTTTCCACTAAGCGTAATTTTGTGTGCAGAGCAGAATTCTTCTTTGTCTTTTCTAATTAGTTCCTTCCGAGAAATCGCAAGACAAAGAAAAATTCCGCTCCGCATGCAAAATTCCACCCTGTGGAAAACCAGCTTTAGAGCTGTGTGATTCCTGAAATTTCATCTCGGTTCTGGTTTTGGTCTTTTTGGGGTGGAAGAACCTCGGTTCTGTGTCAGTTTCGGATTTTCAAAAGAAAAACGATATCGATATATACTGTATATATAAAATTATTATATATATATATATGTATTATATATCGATATTTTTTCGCGATTGTATTTTGCTTAATTTTATGCAAAATTTGCTTAATTTTATGCAAAAGTTTCTGTTTTCAAATGATGCCAAACAGCCACAATATAACAGCTCTGACTCATTGGGTGTGTGATATTTTCAATAAAGTGTGAGGCCAATGATCAGTAGCCTGTGAAATGTCCGCTCTAAGAATTGAAAATGCATATTACTTATTAGCATTGATTACCGAACCGGATGAATTGTGTGTGATATTTTTGACCAGGAAATTGTTTCAAAACATTTTATTCAACTGTGAATTCGAAAAAAAATCGTTTATCTCACCACATAAACATTGTTTTTCTAAAACATTTGTAATCCACCTGATTGTTTACGTTCTAAAAGTTTATTTTAAACCTTGCAACACCAACGTATAAACAAACATGTTTTAGATCTCGCTCTAACCTTAAATTTACGGATTTTACTGCGGAATTAGCACATTGATCGTCTTTGTCCTTCTGAAATAGCTCCAATCAGGCTCTTGAAAAAGCTTGATATGACGTTTAAATATACAAACGTAAACGTGATATCGATAATACCAAAAATTATTGATATTCCGATATATCGAAAATTTCAATATTGACTAATCTGTATTTATCAGGGCGTGGTATTTATAAAAAAAAAATAATTATCGGTATATCGATATACCACAACAGCCTAAGAGAAATAAATACATTCGGAAATAAAATTATCAAAAAGGAAATGTCTTTGTTTGAGCCTTTTTTAAAGGCAAAGTAAGTGTCTTTTTTGGTAATATTAGAACAAAACTAAATTTTTTTAGAAATTTCTTAGAACTTTCCTTTTATTTTCCCTCAATTTAATCATTAAGTCACATTGCAATCAATCAATTAAATACAGTAGGTCTTCATGGGGAAACACTTCGAACCCCCTTTGGTGAGGTTCCTTCAGCACTTCATAGCTGCTGCCTACTTCTTTCAAAATTAGCTTCCTACTCCAAATTCTATTGGGAACCCTGTAACACATGTACAGAACTTGACCCCAGCCATCAAGTTTCAAAATTGGTCACTAAAGCCGTGTTTACACTACGCTCAATTTTTGGTACAGTACGGATAATGGTACCCGTACCACTTTTTTGGTTCTTGGACTACCTATTTACTTTTACACTACGCTCAATTTTTGGTGCCGTATCACTTTTTGGTTCTTGGACTACCTATACCAAAAAAGTGGTGCGGGTACCAATTTTATCCGTGCCGTACCAAACATTGAACGTAGCGTAAACGGGGCTTAAGAGTAACATATATAATATTGAATAACATACAATATCTGCTACAGTAATTGGATGTTTTATGTTTGGCTCTGATATGTAAATCCACATTGCAGCATTTACAAAAACGGTAAAGAATCGAGGACAAGAATACAATCTAGAACTGGTTGACACTGCTGGGCAGGTACTTGAATCAATAACTGTTCAAAATTTATAGTCTGTACTCCTTCACTGTATAAAATTATTAAATTGCCAGTAATACAGCAACACCTGTCTGCAATTAAATAATTAATTACATTGGATTGATATACTGTTTACTTATTAGTATCGGATTAATATTACCGTATTGGATTAACATTCTTTGTTTGCATGTGACGTCATGGCAGCCATGTTGGAGGAGCGCTAACAAATGAGTATTGTTACTGTTAGCAGCTAAGTATTGTTTTCCTCCATCATGGCCACCTTATCTCTTTGTCTTACAAATCTCAAGGGATTGATTGCAAAGCACCAATTGTTACTGTACAATTGCCTCTTAAATTGCAATCCAAACTTGTATCTATGCAAACTTCTAAACCTATATTTAAACTACAGGTTTCGTATTTTCAATAACCACTCAATCTCAAATAATAATTATTATTATTATATATCAATAGTCAAAGTCGCATTTTTCTAGTGTTTTATTGGTTGAGAGCATATCACGTGAGAGTGACGAAATTAGGCTGTCTCCCTCGCAACAGCGCGAGGGGAGATAATACGTTATCGACCGGCGAATAACAAAAAAAATCACGTGCGCCATCACGTGAAGATGCGACCTTTGGACACGTCTAGCACAGAATAGGAAGTTATACCAGAAGCGTAACTCTAGTCGTTTCCCTTATCCACGAAAATTTTAACTCGCTCACGTCAGGCCACGCCATCCTGGCTAGTACAGCCGGAAGTTTTTATCAGGATTTGATAGGTACAAAGTGCCGGTTGTACTAGCCAGGATGGCGTGATTGATGACGAATCGCTTGTAAAAACGCGGACAAATACTTGCTCGAGTTACGCTTCTGGTATAACTTCCTATTCTGTGCGTCTAGTACGTAATTAAAACTTTCGCTTTAAGTAACTGCAGTCTAGCCAGTGTTTAATATAACGTTTTAACAATAAAATATTTCATGTATTTACGTTCATTTGTTCTTTAATTTGTTGTTTCTTTGACTATTGATATATAATAAAACACTTATTTACTGAGACCTCGGGAAAGCAGTGGAAATAGTTAGTTTTGTTTTCCCAAGAATCTCAATGTTTCCTGAGACGAAGTCGAGGGAAACATTGAGATTTGAGGGAAAACAAAACTAACTATTTCCCGAGGGAAAAGACGTTAAGTGTTTTGTTATATAGCGACGAAACAAATATCAACATTGAACAACATTCATACAACAATATTTGTATTTCATGACAAAAACTCTATAGCGTAAACGAGTTTAAAATTTAAAAAACCTACTTAAATGGTTTCAGCAGCATATCCTGTTGCCTGTTATGTATTTGTCTTCTTTTTTACATTCTTTATTTTAACACAAATCCACGAAAACAGTAGTTTAAAGAGTATAAATTTGTGCCGCCATTTTGTTTATTTATGTACGTAGCCGGTCGGGGCGGGCAACAATTTTTCACTTATTGCCCGGGCGGGATACATTGCATTTATCTAAAGCCACGTGACTACAAATCAGCCAATCACGTTTGGTGTTCACACTAGCTATTTAACAAGAATAATTATTAGTTATCAATGTCATAGCCAACACTGAACCCCCTCATCTTTACCATCCAGAAACCTTCAATTTTTAAGTGAATTTCTCTCAATTAGTATAAATTGCAACCAGTATTATATAATATAATCATATGGTAACCACTAGCTTCATCATTTGCTTCTAACCTGACAGGATGAATACTCGATATTTCCTCAAGCTTACTCAATGGGGATCCATGGTTATATTCTTGTTTTTTCTGTTACATCACAGAAAAGGTAATTTAAAAGTTAACAACTAGACCTTTTTTAAATGATACCAAACACGGATAAACATGCACTTAATGCGATGTCCCAACAGGACAATTTTTAGGAACAATTTACAATGCAAGTGATGTTACGTTGGAAGCTGAAATTTGATTGGCTCGGCAACGATTTGAATTGAGAGTTTGCGTTTGACGTCATTATGAAAAAGGTCTACTGACCAATACATGTATGTTTAATATTATTTAAACGGTATAGTATTGGTTTCAGAAATATTAAAGAGGTTCCCAGTAGAGTGAGCAGGTAATGGTAAACTTCGGAAATATTGACATATGTACTGTATGATTGCAAGAAAATGAAACTAATTTTTCAAATCAAATTACAGATGCCTCTATAAATACGTTAATACAAGACTACTCACGTAGCAACGGACAACCTGTTCCTGGTTGATCTCGACAGGCTTGAACAAAGTTGTGCTGCACTTTCAGAAATCAGAACAAGTTATCAACAATGTTGTTATAGTATTGGTCAGTTGTAACAATGCCGTAACAACATTGTTGACAACTTGTTCTTATGGTGCAGTACAACTTTGTTCAAGCCTGTCGATATCAACTGAGAGCAGGTTGCATGTTCATTCTTACGAGTGTACTACAGATAATGAAAAGATTTAACATTATTTTCTCTCTTCTAGCTATCTAGTAGTACCCACCATCGTATATAGTAAATATGCGTGTAAGAGGTTTAACATTTACAGTCTCTACAATCTATAGCAATGCTATATTTTCATCTTTAGTTTTGATGTGATCCAAGTTATTCACGACAAGTTATTGGATTTCACAGGACAAAATGGGTAATACTGTAAATCTGTATATAAAATATTGATTTAGAAAATGTATAGGAGCTTCAGTGGCGCAGTCGCCACCAAGTTATTGGATTTCACAGGACAAAATGCCGGTAATACTGTAAATCTACTGTAAAATATTGATTTAGAAAATGTATAGGGGCTTCAGTGGCGCAGTCGCCACCAAGTTATTAGATTTCACAGGACAAAATGCATGGGTAATACTATAAATACAGTATGTACAGGTATATAAAATATTGATCCACGAGCCAACGCTGTTCCGGGCATAAGCCCGGTGCGAGGGTACTAATTCCGCCCGGCTATTTACACCCGAATAAATGAATGAATTTTCATAGCGATTCCCAGCAGCCTTTCGCGCTCGTATTCGACTTTTCCGCTTTACTCGTGGACAACCTTAATTGAAATAGCTGTATATATATATATATATATATATATATATATATATATATATATATATATATATATATATATATATATATATATATATATATATCTATATATATATATCTATATATATATATCTATATAGATATATCTATATAGATATATATATATATAGATATATATATAGATATATATATAGATATATATATATAGATATATATAGATATATATAGATAGATATATATAGATATATAGATATATAGATATATAGATATATAGATATATATATAGATATATAGATATATATATATATGTTTGGGAAATTGATAATTTTGTAATTAAAGGTAATATTTTTAGGGGATTTTTTTATAAGTAATACCATGGTTTTTAAAAATATAGTGATTAAATCTCCCGCAAACCGAGGAGGTTTGTGAAAGTCCCGAGGAAAAGCCTGAGGGCGAATTGATAATTTTGTAATTAAAGGTAATATTTTTAGGGGATTTTTTTATAAGTATAATACCATGTTTTTTAAAAATATAGTGATTAAATCTCCCGCAAACCGAGGAGGTTTGTGAAAGTCCCGAGGAAAAGCCTGAGGGCGAAGCCCGAAGGCGTCCCGAGGGACTTTCACAAACCTCCTCGGTTCGCGGGAGATTTAATCACTATATTCTTAAAAAACCATGGTATTAGTTTGTAATAGCATGATGACCGAGGTGAGGCTAGTGTTTTCATTGTACAAAATTAATTGATAGTACGAGTATTGTGTAATACAATGCATGATCAGTGATGTATACAACAATTTTCCATTATCGGAAATTCGTTTGGGAATAAACAATTCTTAATATACGTGTGTCAGTGCCGGGTGCATGTGCATGCATGCATATAAAATGAGTTACTTTTTAACTCAACTCAAGTCTTGTTTTTGGACGCTCACTAAGAATGATATGGCGGATAAACGTTTCTCGTTTGTTATGGAAGCCGATGTTCAGAAAGTTAGAGATAACAGAACGTCTGAGAATACTATCAAACACACTAGGTGGAGCACGAATGTTTATAAAGCATGGGCAAAGGCAAGAAATACCAAGTTTCGTGATTTTGAAGCCGGGAGTGAAGTACAGTATTCAAGCGTGTGCCAGATTTGCAGGAGATGAGCGTTGACGAAATTAATCACTGGTTTAGCCGATTAACGCTAGAAGTACGGAAGAGAAACGGTAAAGAATATTGCCATGAAGTCGTGTATAGTCTGTTTTGTGGTTTAAACCGAACAGTTCAGTTGCAATATCCAAAGTTAAACCTGTTTAATTCGGCTGAGTTTAAGCCGCTTCAGCAAACGGTCGATGGGAAGCTGAAAGAACTACAGAGCACCCGAAGCCCAATGAAGAAGAGAGCAGATGCAGTGATGGTTAGCGATGAAAGGGTAATGTGGAATGATGGCATTTTGGGTACAAGTTGTCCGACTAGTGTCATTTAACGTTAGTGTTCTTAACGGGAAAGATGTTGACCCATGATCAATTTCAGTTTGTCGAGCAGACTAATGGTAAAATGGTCGTGAAGTATGTAGAAAAGGTCTCGAAAACAAACCAGGGAGGTTTAAAACGGCGAAAACAGGAGACGAAGAGAGTCGAACATCTTGAGGACCCTCAGTTTCATTAATTTTATCACTTTTATGTTTCAAAGTGGTAAGTAATTTGTATCCTTAATATAGAGTTACTGTATATACTTCATTATAGTAATATATACTATACTTGTTGCACTAATTACGTCTAATATTTTTTATATTTTTAGTCCCGACATGCCGGCTGATGGCCCGTTTTACTTGCAACCTAAACGAAAATGGTCTTACAGCGATAACCTGTGGTTTGAAGCCAGACCAATTGGGTGGCATATGCTGGAGAAACGGTTTAAAGAAATGTGCAAAGATGCTGGCTTAACGGGAAAATTCACTAATCACTCTGGACGAGCTACATCAATCACGCGTTTGTATGATGCTGGTGTGCTGGAAAAATCTATCATGAAAAGAAGCGGTCATTGATCCATTGAAGGTGTGCGAACATATCGAAGGGAAGACGCGAGTGCCAACACCCTTATCTCAAATGTTTTGTCTGGTGCTTCTACCTCAAATTCTGATTCAGTGTTAGATATTGACGATGAAACTCTCGTAAATGCATGTATAGATTATGAACAACGTGCAAGTTCGACACTAGATTTGAGCGGACTACTACAAGGAGCTAATTGTGGAACTGTGAACATCGACATTAATATGAGTAAATAAATTACTGTCTGTATAATATAATTGTGTGAAATGTTTAGTGAAAAGTGAATATTAATAAGTCGAGTAATTAACACTTTACCTTACTGTCATCAACATTGTAGTGTAATTATTTTGTTTGTTGTGTAAAAGCTATTAAGAAAACTCTTTGTCGTGTCTTTGAATTTTGACTCATGACTTTTAATCAGGGAGAAATTAGAAATCTGCCCGGCTTTGCCGGGAGAATTAGATATGTCCCTGCTAAGCCGGAAATATCGTGATTAAACCATCCGGCGAGAACAAAAGAACCCGAGGTCATCATGATATTACCATTTTAAAACTATTCTTAAAATAAAATTATCGTGTTACTATGACAACTGCTAGGCCATCAGCCACTCGCGAGAATGAAGCTGGAAAGCAAGTTTCGTTTCCCCCCCCCCCCACGGAGACCAAATTTTGATTTCATTATATGTTGAGTGGATCCATTTCAATGATAAAAAACCAATGTTGTACTTCGGCAAACATGCAGGTCATGACGTCATCCATAGATGAGAAAACTAAAAATTTTTGAAATTCAAAACTTTGAAAATACTGACAGATAGAGCATCACATGTGTACAAAAAAACTATATTATGATAATCACGTACGGTCAATTGTTACTGAAATATTGCTGACCAAAGTTTTGGAAAAATGCTGAGTAAGCATTTTTAGTCAATGTTTGATCTGCAAATAGTTAACTGTAGCAACTTTATTTTTCGGACAATAAATCTCCTGTAGAGAGACTGTCTCCTGGGGAAAGGAGTAAAATGTTTCCGTCGTAATAATACCTTGAATTGGGCGTTCCAGCATGCGTTTCAAAGGAAGGCAGATTTATGCATGCCTCAACGGAATTAAGCGCAGTGCGGACGTCAAGCGATTGTTTCCATAAACATGTTTATTAACATTAATCAAAATTTGTCCAAAATGAAAATCAAATTAGTAAGGTTTTTATCTTCTTACTAGTTTTTTTAGTGTTTTGAAAATTTAGTTTTAATTAACGAAACAGAATTTAACAACAAATTTTGATGAAAAATCGCCCCTTTGCGCCTAATTTCGCTTTGAAATGCGTGCGTTTACTGCTCTTGTATGAAGCAAGAATTCGAGAACATCGAAGCACTTAGCCTGCGAAACAGTCTACATTTATGTCGCTTATTCCACTTGGGGGAAAACTTATTTATCGCGTCCCCCCCCCCCCCTCCAAGTGGAATAAGCGACATAAATAGAGTCTGTATTCGCAGGCTACGAAGCACTGTAAAATGTAATGAAATCGACAACTTGACCTTGGTCTTGTGACCTTGTACTGCCTGTCCTGCCTCAGCACTGAAATGTTTTTTGACAACCATAATTTACCAGAGTTTCTTGAATATTTTCCTTGTTTAACTAGTAGAACCGAGCGTACAAGTGCATCAGAAGACTAAGCGAGAGTTTTGTGTTGAAATGCTCTGTTTACGAGAAGTTATTTTGCATTCGCAAGCCTCAACAAAAGCCGGCATTTGCACAGTTTGATTATCATGTCGATAGATAAAAGCAGTTTGAAAATTCAAATTGAAAACATTTT
>CACRXK020005648.1:0-27421 GCA_902702795.2 Paramuricea clavata
AAGGCTGCATTCCAGTTACGCGTTTTTCATACGTGCGTACACGCACGTAAAAGTTGAATTCGCTTAAAATTTCATATAAGTGCAAATAACCTTAACAAATACACATTAAATCATACACAAAACTGAATGCTGTCCTTTTATAAATTTAGTTATTTCATAAGTAGGATGTAAAAAGCATAGTTAATGCAAAGTAGGATGCTAAAATTGACTGGGAATACTTAGAGATTTCATCGTAGAATGGCGTAGTTATATTCATTGTATGTATGTAAAACTTTATTTCAATACGCTAACTTCGACAATTATTTACAACTGGTTTCCACGAAGGGCGTATACACACAAAGAGCTAAATGTTAATTATATATAAAACAAAGTATGTAAGAATTCCACCCTAAAATTTTATCATCTTCCTCCCAAACCTCCACCCCCTAAACAAGTACCCACCCACCCTCACGCAAAACTAACCCCCCTCCCGCCCACAATCTATATTGTCCTCCCATCATTTGGTCCTGGAGAAATTAGCTTATCATCTGCTTAAATGCAATTTCGCCATTGTTTTAAATGACGTAATTGACTCAGCCGCCTTGACATCTTGCGGGAGACTATTCCATAGAACTGCTCCACTGTATCCAAATGTTTTCTTTAGAAATTCCGTTTTCGGTTTTTTTAACGAGAGATCAGTTTCGCTATTGCGTAAATCATAAATATTCTGCGATGCATTTCTCCGAGAAAAAGATCTTTAAGGTTTGGCGCAGTGTGGTTCCCCAAGACTTTATACATCAATACTAGCTTGTTTTGTTCTCGTCTCCTAGCCAGGGTTTCCCAGCCTAATTTGTTTAGGACTTCAGACGATCTTACATCGTAGTCAGCTCCGGTAATCACCCTTGCTGCTCGATTTTGGAATTTTTGCAATTTGTCTTGAAGTCCCAAACCCCAGTTATCCCACAGGGGAGAACAGTAATCAAAATGAGGCTGAATTAATGTTTTGTAGACATCATGTAAGGTTTTGTGTGGAACGTAAGGTTTTATTCTTTTAATTGCTCCTATTCCAGCACTAATCTTATGGCATACAGAATCAATATGTTTCTCCCAACTTAATTTTTCATCTAGATTTACACCTAGACATTTAAATGTATTGGTTTGTGGGACTGGGATTTTGTTAATCTCAACCGGTCTATTTCCTATTTTATGATTTAGATTATGCGTAGATCCAATAAACATGACTTTTTTTTTTTTCCTATGATATTTTAGTTTGTTTTTAGCAAGCCATTTATGAATACTGGAAAGGTCCATATTCAAATTGTCAATCAATGTATCGTAATCATGCGAAGAGGTAGATATCTGAGTGTCGTCGGCATAAAGACATGGGGTTGTCCTTTCTAAAATGTCAGGCATATCATTAATATATAGCAAAAACAATAATGGACCAAGTATGGATCCTTGCGTAATTCCGCATATTATTGTTCTTGCAGAAGAAGTTTGATCATTAACAGAACACACTTGCTTTCTATTCCTTAAGTATGATTGGAACCATTTTAATTCAATGTCGTGAATTCCAAACTGGGTTTTAAGCTTCTCCAATAATATCTCGTGATTCACCGAGTCAAATGCTTTACATATATCAAGAAAAAACAACTCCATTTATTTTGCCTTCATCCATGTCTTGTAGCCATTGATCACACATTTGTATAAGAGCACCTAAGGTTCCATGTTTTGGTCTAAACCCGGATTGAAATTTAGACAGAAGCGCATGTTTATTCAAAAAGCTATATATTTGGGTAAAAACTTCCCCTTCAAATATTTTACTTATTATGGGAAGAATTGAAATTGGTCTATAATTTTCGCATTTACGCTTATCCTCAGATTTGTAAATTGGTATAACTCTAGCCAATTTCCACTCATCTATATAAATACCAGTTCTAATCGATAGGTTAAATATAACAGTTATAGATGGAGCAATAAGGGTTGATGTCAGTTTTAAAATATTCGCAGGTATTCCATCCATACCTGTCGCTTTTGAGACATTTAGTTTTTGTAGGCGTTTGGAAACACTATCTATAGTAATATCTGCGAAGTGAAAATTTTCTTTAGGAAGAAGCACAGTACTTTCATAAATTACTTGATCATTTAAAGCATCAGTGCGTTGACATGCTGATTCAGCAGCCATCTTCATTCCAATATTTATAAAATATTCATTTAATGTTTCAGTAATAGATTTATCATCAGAAATAATATCATCATTTACTTTCAGTTCATTAATATTTGCATTCTTATGCTTTCTTCCTAAGAGCGAATTTATCCAAGCCCATCCACTTTTACTGTCTCCCATTTGAGAGCTTGCCTGGATTTTATCACAAAAGTACTTAGATTTTGCTTTCCGCATGTTTATATTTACTTCATTACGTAGTGTTTTATACAATTCCCCCTGTGACTCCGAATCATATTTTATGGCCTTTTTTTTGTGATAGTCCCTTTTTCTCATAAGTTCTTTAATTTGAGGATTAATCCATGGGACAGGGGTATTCCTTATTCGCTTGTGGCGCAGAGGGGCATGTCTATTAAGTGCATCTAATAATAGTGATTTCCAGACTTGCCAACATAAATTGGGATCTCCAAACTGATAGACCATCTCCCAAGGCAATTGAGACACATCCCGAATGAAATCATTTTCGACAAAGTTTTTAAAGGTACGAACCTGACGAATTTTTTGCCTTCCATTCGGTAGTGTAAATTTTCTCACAGCGTAGACAAGGCTGTGATCTGAAATTCCCAGGTGAATGACACCTGATCTGGAAATATTTTCTGGTCTATTTGTTAATATTAAATCAATTAGTGTAGCTGATTTAGGAGTTAGCCTTGTAGATTCTTTAATAAGTTGGTCTATCTGATACAGAGAACATAAAAATTGCAACTTACATGTGTGAGGGTCAGGTATAGTTTTACTGGCATCACAATTTAGATCTCCTATGAGGATTAGCTCCTTATCTTCATTATCACATTTTGCTAAAAAGCTTGCCCAGTAATCAAATTTATTCGTAGGGGGATTTGGTGGTCTATACCATGTGCTTATTAGCAGTGATTTATTGTAGGGTAAACTTAATTCAATGCAGACCATCTCAAGTTCATCAGGGATTAGATCTATTCTATCTGAGAATGATATGTTTTGGCGAACATATAGAACCACACCACCACCAAACCTATTTCGATCTTTACGAATTATATTAAAACCATCAATATGTATCTCATTATTTGAAATCTGATTATCAATTTTAGACTTAACAGGCAATCGCAGTAGTGCATGGTATAAATTCCTTGCCATGTTCGCCGCCATTTGACCACTCACAAGTTCCAACCTCGGTATTGTGGTGTTCTTTTTGGAAATTCGAGATTTGGACGTTAACAGACCTTTCAAAGTTCCTGATTTGTGCTCTACCACTGCGACTGTTGCTGCACAGCAAGCAAGGTTACTAGCATCTGCAAACAAATGGAGTTGAATGCCTTCAATCACGTCCGATTTCTTAGTTATAGCTCTAGGAACTTTAACATTCTTCATTTGATTGTTCCACTTGATCCACTTCCTTTTCAAGGATTCTGACACTTCAGCGTTCCAACCTTTTCTTTCTTCACTGGCATCTCGAAATATGAGCTTACCCTCAGCCATGGTAGGCGATACCATTCCCAAAGGATCGTGGACTCTTCCTAACCGACTCAAAATGCTCCTCTTTGTTATTGGTTGGTTCTCAGGCATGGTTGCTGCTTCGAATTCTAATGTATCTTCTTGTTTATCCCAGACGTGTCCGAGTATTTTACTTGGGTTTGGCATGTTTTCGTCTTCGAGGCACGCGATGTTTGATTCCCACTTGTGGATTGGGAATTTGGCATCCTCAAGAATGATGGAGCTTTCTTCTTTAAATTTCCTCAAGTCGTCCGTATCACGTCCAGTTTTCATGATGTTATCAACGTATGTATTCTCTTTAAGAGCTGTCACAGTTTCCTCAAATCCTGTCGGCTGTTGCTCAAGGTGGTATCCCAACGTTGCTCCAAGTAGAAAGGGACTGGCTTCGACGCCGAATGGTAATCTAGCAAACCGGAAATGTTCCTCCTTTTCATCGATTTCGAACAGGAATCGAAAAGCATCTCTGTCCGTTTTCTTAACTCCAATTTGCAAAAAGGCTTTCTGAATATCTGCCAGAAGTAGATTTGGTGTCATACGCGCTCTGATCAAGATGTCCCAAAGTAGTGGTTGCAAGGACGGTCCAGTGAACATACATTTGTTAGGCAAAACATGCAATGTGGGTTTTGTTTTCCTTCATTCTTGCGAGTGAACCAATTTCTATCCCTACGTCTATCACTTGGGGGTTTTGAACTCACATCTGCCTTATTTCTCCTCAACCAAGCTTGTAGATTTTTAATAAGATCTTCCATATTCCAATCTTCCCACTTTTCATCCACTCTCACGATGTCAGGTTTGACATGGGGCAACTTATTTAGGGTGGTCATAACAAAACCTTGCAACATATCTCCCTGTCCCAAAGTCTGCAAGGCGTCATAGTTATTGCTAAGTTTTTCATAAAACTCCTGAACCTTTTCATAGCTTGACCCTTTCACCGCAGCTAGATTGATTATTTCGTCCAAATGGGCATTAATTACCGATTTGATTTGGCCATATTCTTGCTTAATTCGATCCCATGCCATTTTATATCCCAAAGTACTTGGTTTTAGATTTGATATGCGATCTCTTACCTTTGGCACAACTGATTCAAGGAGATATCCAAACTTTTCTTCATCTGAGATGGGTCTTTTATCGACTTGTGTGAGAAACATATTCTCAAAACGAACCCAGTCTGCGGCAGTTCCTTTAAATGCAGTGATTTTCAGTTGAGGAAGTTTCGCTAGACTGCTTTTCGCAGATTTCTCCATTTCGATTTTTCTTTCCGTCATTTGCAGCTCAGCGGCGAACTTTTCCTCCCACATCAACTTTTCTCGCACTCGTAATTCGATCAAACGTTGTTCATCCTTCTCGCGTTGCACATTTTGTTTACGTCGCTCTGCTTCGTCGTCAATTTCCCTCTGCCTTTTTTCAAGAATTTGCGAAAGCTTGTTCATTCTAGGCACCCATTGCGCGTACTTATCCTTCGTGTCCTTTTTCCACTGTCGTATTGCTCTCTGAGTTTCAGCTCC
The DNA here is from genome assembly GCA_902702795.2 of Paramuricea clavata. Taxonomy (NCBI): domain Eukaryota; kingdom Metazoa; phylum Cnidaria; class Anthozoa; order Malacalcyonacea; family Plexauridae; genus Paramuricea; species Paramuricea clavata. The sequence continues at coordinate 5,179 of CACRXK020005648.1, forward strand.
TCGATCAATTTTTAGCTCTTGTACACTTGCAACAAGATTATTTACCTTGTCAAATATGGTGTCTGTTCGTTTCTTTACAACTTCGATCTCTGCGTAATCGCCTTCTTCAATAATATCGTCAATTGGCTCGAGATAGTACTTTAGTTTTTCGATTTCCTTGTCTATTTCAACTTCCTTCTGTTTTTCTGCTGTCTCCTCGCTCATTGCTATATCTTCCACGTCGTACAAATCGATAAATTCTCGTATTTACATGACCAAATAATGTGTTGTTGTCGTTTAAATCACTCGTTAAATATTTAAATTACCGTTCGATTTTTTGTTCAATCCTGGTCACGGCACCACTTATATACCGAACTTCTCTTGTTAAATTGTTAACAGGTATATAACCACAGAAATCGCAAAGACAAATTACATTTATTTGTATAAAAATATAGAATTCTCACGCTCACAAATCACTTGTTTTGTTTTGTCTCGTCTCACATAATCTAATAATAAACGACCCGTCATCAACATGCTCTTAATGTTTCTTTTATGCAAACGTCAATCATGCTTACGTCACTTATATGGGGGGTCCACTATTCCGTACAAATATACTGTATACTGTCTATAAACCAAAAATTGTTAATATGTAACGAGTCAGTCTTCCCCAGCTAGCTTCGTATGCACAAATGAAAAATATGCATAAAGAATACCGTGCATAAAATGATAAAAAAAATGTGTGAGTGGGGACTGTTGGGGTAAAATTCTCACTAATCTACACAATTATATGTACATGCACTGATGATATTTTTTTCTGGTGCGAGATTAATTCTTCCCTAGCGACTCTTGAATACTGTACCTGTTTATTCTCATTCTTTCTTAGGATTTGCAAGACGATATGTCAGACCTCCTTGACCAAGCAAATGAAGTACAAGAAGCTCTTGGGAGGCAATACGGCACACCGGAACTGGACGAAGATGATCTAGAAGCAGGTACATTATGTATGCGTGAATTACGAGCCGTATAGGCCATGTGTTTTTGAAATTGTTTTGGTGTGATAAGGTTACCTATTCAGGCCAAGAAAAAAAAAGGTACTTGAAAAAGTTAGTTGAAAAGGATATTTAGGTTGAAAAAGCGAGTCAAAACTGATGGAAAAGTTGCCTTGTAGTTGTAGACCACTTAATATTTGGATTTGCTATTCAGTACGATTCATGTGTGCCCGAATCTTGATAATATACTCGATCATTGATGATCAGTATATTTCATGTTATACATGCACATGCAGTATTTGCAAAAGAGTACAGAAAGTCGAAAAATTGAGATCACTGGTGTGATCCTGCAAATCTTGCTTTGCCTGCAAGTTGATGGAAGGCATGTGACATGTGTGAGAATGATATTTTCTCCACGGAGCACCAGATAGTAGCAGGTTGATCGGTTTGGAACAACTATTTTTACGTCACAAAATTTGGTTGCATGATTTTTTTAAATCATGTTATATCCTTCCCTTTAAAATAAACAACACACTGGCCACTGTAAATACATGCAAATAAATTACCTATATTCACTACCAATGTCTTTCCACAGAACTAGATGCTTTGGGTGATGACCTTGCTTTTGATGAGGACACGTCATATCTTGACGAAGCAGAGAAAGCGCCAACTGTTCCGGATACAGATCTTCCTGAACCCAGTGCAAACAGGGTAGAGTGTTTTTTTGACATTTCTGTATGAATACACAGCTATTTCAATGGACCTTTAACCTTATAACTAAAATTTTGATCTAGACAAGTCTAGACAAAAATTTCATCACAGCTTGAAAGAGCATCACAAAATTAGTAATATTCCAAAGTTTCGTTACGAAATGTTGTAAAATGCGGATAATATAGCCCTGCGAAATTTGCTGTTTTTTAGTAATTTTGCATTACAAACGGGAAAATGATACCCCAATCGAGTGTTTTGGTATAAATTTGCCGTTTGTAATACAAAATTACTAAAAATTGCAAATTTCGCAGGGCTATATTATCCGCATTTTACAACATTTCGCAACGAAACTTTGGAAAATTACTAATTTTGTGATGCTCTTTCAAGCTGTGCATGATGAAATTTTTGTCTAGACTTGTCTAGATCAAAATTTTAGTTATAAGGTTAAAGGTCCATTAATGTTGTCATAGTTAATTGTACATTCCAAGCGCGAACAGCAGGATGGGTATACCAAATTTTAATATTTTTATCTGTTTAGGGTAGTTCCTATAGTTCCTTTTACCTGTAGGTAGTGACCATAGTTCCTTTTTGTTTTGGCAGTTCCCAGGGATATATACATGATTTATAATAATACATTTCACCCTATAAAATATCTTATTCGCATATACTTTTGGCGCTTGGATTGTACATTTGACTATTGCTTGTGACAACCTTAATTGAAATAGCTGTATAGGAAAAGTGATATTATATATACTGTAGGCGATAACATGGATGTATGCCAGGTATTGGATCGTATATATTGTTTATATCTATTTATTATTTTTTATACGTCCAGCCTTATTTGTATGATCTAGTAGCTATTCTTTAGTTTTAAAGTTCTTTGCATGTTTGTGTCGAGTTTTCTGTAGAGGCTGGGTAACTCGCATCCTTTCCTGAACAAAAATCTACATCAATCTGAAATATGAAACAAAAGAACTAAAACATCTCGATCCTATTTCAGAATCATCGTCAATACTCTATTAAAAATATATCATTTTAATATCTGGTTGGCTGAATCTATATTTTTCATACTTTAACATACAGTAGGCTATTCTGATTTAAGAACACTTTATGTATTAAGTAAACGTTTTTCTTCCTTATCTTTAATAGGATGGAATCAAAGTCGATGAATTTGGGCTACCTGAACTTCCTCAACAAACCAACTGAATCATAAAGTTAACAAGACAAATTGTATATATACTTATTCCTAATAATCTCTCGTATGGTATATCAAGACTGTAATTTTTGTACAATTATTTAGTGATGGAAACAAGTACATGATAATGTACAAATGAAATGAAACCCATCGGTTAACAGAAGGTGCTTATAAGTATACTTAAGAACATATAGTGTTTTCTTTTTTATTGCTTCAACTGCAAAACGTTTGTCATCTGATCTTTTAAAAAAAGGAAAAGACGCCTCGTAAGTTTGCATGATAAATATTTTTTGTGGAAGACCGAAGATCCCACGTTCATATTTACAGTATTTGGCAATGTTTTCGATGCATAAACCTGGACCCGAACTCTGCGCTAGCTCGTTGGTCAGATGCAGTATTTGTTTTTACTTCTGTCATCTGCAGGGCCCCTTAATCTTTTTATACAGTACAGTACAGTACAGTACAGTACAGTACAGTACAGTACAGTACAGTACGGTGTCTGCAAAATATTATGATTTTTTGACCTAAATACAGTAGTAGTCAAAATGCACATGTGTGCATGAAGGTGTCTGGTCATCTGTGTCTCTATAACTGGGCAGGTTGTGGCAAAATGTTATCTAGTTAAATTAGTTAATAACAACAATCTTAAGGTTACAGAACACTTTCCATGAAAGCATTAGACTGTTCTACTATCTGACCAAGTTTGGACGAAAAATGTTCAAAACTCGCAGAGTTATTTAATAAAATACATTTCGCTTGCAATAAGAAAAACATTGAAAATGTAATATTCAAATTCAAATAAACGAGTTGTGCTCCTGCGAGTTTTAACGATTTTTTCTCAAATTTTCACAGGACATAGCCAAAGACGTCAGTTTCAAAATTGTGTTCGGCTTTGTTCTAATTTTGGATATTTTAATAATAAGGAGCAATTGACACAATTCACAAACGATTCAGAAATATATTGCAGTCGTCAAAGAAATCGCCATATCAGCGGAATGACGAAATAAACAAAAAATTTCCGAACACAATTTTTTAGAACAACTATTTTACTGTATAAAAATGATATTTTCATAAATATATCTTAAAACCAGCAGGAATTAACATAACTCAAAAGCGTAAAGGTACCGCGACTTAAGATTTTCCTGAATAATTCTTACATTATTTTATTGTTTGTCAATTTTACAACTTTATCATATGGCTCTCATATTTTGCATGCACTGGCTAACATTTGGTGAACATTTGATGAAAATCGGACTGATTTTGAGCGCGGTAGCGATTTTCCACAAAACGCCAAAAAGGGTGTCCTGTAACCTTAAATGCTTGAATAACCTACATATAATTTTTTTCTGTGCTGGTGTTGTGTTGAACATCATGTTGTACTGTTTCTTGCAAACAAAAGCCGGATAAAACGGGACCGGCTAAACGGAGAATTATGAAGTGGGGAGTTATCTCGGAGAGTTATGATTTCGCAGAGTTATGTTCGAACCACGCCCAAACCACGCCCACTTTTCCCAACGACCACACCCAATTTCTTAACTCCCTCGACGGTTCCTTGAACTAACTCTCCCTCGTTAACATTATGAAGATGTTAGAGAGTTATCATTTTTTATAACTCTCCTCGTTCATGATTGTGGCAATGAAGAGAGTTACAGTAAGGCCACATAAAATAAATCCCTTGATTCTCATCACCCGACTGTATTTTAAGAGCCGCGTGAAATTTTTTTATATTTTGTTATACAATATAAATGTACCGCCCGACAAAATATTTCAAGACAGTTAAGTTTTTTATATTTTATGTTGGGTTTTTAGTGCCATTTTAAACTGCCAATTTCAAACAAATAGAACCTTGAAAGAAATTTCAGTGCATTTTAACGGAACTTCGTATTCAGTTCAAGGGCCAGTCATTGTTCGTGGAGAAATACGTTTATTTCAGTTTGTGACACTTTTATTTATTGATATATATTAAATTATATAAATATAAAATATAAAATATAAACCTCCCGCCTCTTCGACATTTTCAAAGTGTAGTGATGAGAATCAAGGAATTTATTTTATGTGGCCTAAGTCAGTTTTTTGAAAAAAACTTCCACATATTAGTAAACTTTTGTAAATTTACTTTTTTCTCAAGTGTCAGCTTTAACATTTCACGCTAGTAGAAACTAATAGTACTTTAAAGTACTTACCATGTTCATCTAATTGTAAATGTTTATATACATGCTCACTTGGATTATCTACCAAGTCCAGCATTCAGATACAACTCTCGAATTAGATAGAACCAGAAAACCTTTCAAATGTAATGCCCTATTGGCTGATCTGGGACCTTCTGATGCAAGCAACGCATTGTTTTGACCGAGTAAAGTTGCATTTCCTGTTTGGACGCACGCTATTGACACGCTACAAACTGAAATACCAAAATATAAGATGAAAATCTGAATTAGAAACAAGCTTTACTAAGGTTTTCTTAAAAAACTGACTTAACTCGACATTGCCATAATCGTGAACGCAGAGAGTTATAAAAAATGATAACTCTCTAACATCTTCATAATGTTAACGAGAGAGAGTTACGTCAAACATAACTCTCTCATGTTAGTTCAAGGAAACGTCGGGAGAGTTAAGAAATTGGGTGTGGTCGTTGGGGAAAGTGGGCGTGGTGTGAACATAACTCTCCGAAATATCTCTCCGGTTGGTAACTCTCCCTTTAGTCATACCCGGATAAAACACAACTTTTACCAGTTTTACATATACAGTACGTACTGCACGTCATTCGGAATTCCATTTTTCTGAAATTCAGTAATCTAACGGTTCAGAAAAAGTCGTTAAAAAACTTTACCAATTACATTTAGTGGCGTTATTCCTCTATAACTGTCCCTGTCCATTTTATTCTTTTTCTCACCTTTTAATGTCACGAAATAACAGGTCCAAACCGTTCAATTGTCCAATTTAATGGCAGTATTTTTACACAAGTGCGTCTGGACAGAATCATCCTCAAGCTGTTGACAAACATGCATACTCTCGAAAACTGTTATCGAAAGCATCATTAATTATTAATTGTCTTCTGGGGCCAGTTGTATAAAAAAGTTATTAAAGTTAACTATAATTAAGTAGAAATGTCATCCAATAACAAGCGCCTATTTGAGAGTTAATCACTATTTAACTACAAAATAGTGATTAAAAAAGTGATTAAGGGTTTTATACAACCTGCCCCTGGTGTGTAACGATCATGATATTAGAGAGTTTAAGTTCGACTTCCGATACCAATTCTGATATCGATGTCTTCACTTCAGTTTTCATCTTGGTACCGGGAATTTTAAAGCGTTAAGTTATCACGACAGGTAAAGTATAGAACCATTAATCGTCAAACCTAAATTAATAAAGTATAGAACCATTAATCGTCTAACCTAAAACTCCGACTAAAACATGACTCAGGCGATGCTAATAAACAAATAGTTTGCGTGTTTAAAGCAGCCTCGTACCCAGGCGCAAATAACTAAAAATAGGCACACTACAGTGTTTTTGTATAGATCAGTGGCTCGAGCGCGCGGGGGTGCTTGGGACCCGCTGCGTCCTCCCCAAGCATCCCCGCGCACTCGCTCAAGTTAGCCACTGATCTATATAAAAGCACTGTAGTGTGCCTATTTTTAGTTATTTGCGCCTGGGTACGAGGCTGTGTTTAATTTAAAGGACGATTTCGGTAGTGGTGACTTCCAAGTTCGTACTTCTTGCGAGCAGAGCGCATGCGCATGACCTGTTGTTAGTATCGGTATTGGATATCGAACTTAAACTTTCTAATGCTTATTTTATTTTCTTGTCTTGGATAGATGCCATGTGTGGCATTTCTCTTGAAACTTATGTTAGTTATTAGAAAAGAACTTGAGTTATAGGCGGATGCTCTAACCACTGTGCTACAACCACTAAATTGGCTACTATCACTGGGCTACTAACGCTAGCTGGGCTACTAACACTGGGCTACTACCGGCTACTACCACTAGGCTACTTTCTGGGCAATTCCTCAACTTTGTTTCTTATATCATCAGATATAGTTGTGTTTTTCTTCTTTATTTTCGTCTCTATCATACAATGGGCAGTTTTCCTTACAGAACTTTTCGATGTCAACAGAATGCGCACTTGTACATGTAAAAACTTATTTCTCTAAATGGCTTTCTTATAATTTAAGCTGTTGTCATGAATTCTTCATACATGGTACATTTAAATAAATAAAAAATAAAATAAATACAAAATTTGAAATAAGTTTGTGAGTTTTTTTAACTGTGTAATAATGAGCTTTTTGAAATGAAGCGTTTTTTAAATATATCATAATATTCAGGTGCCTGATATATCAACTAAAAGAATGAGCTTGAACAAATTAATGAAGAATCTGAAATTCCTCTTGGAAATGTCTCCAAGGTTTATATTTGTACCTTAATTAATATGCTTTTATTAAGAAGCAAGTCAAAAAGAATGCTTTTCCAAAATTGCTAAGTTGTTATGTTATTACCATGCCGTTCCTTTAGTGTCATCACCGCTAAAGTATTGTGTACATGAATGTTCCAATCAACGCTGAAACATTTTGTACTGACAAGTTGTACGGGATGAAAAGTTGTACAAGCAATGCAGTATCCATATATATATATATATATATATATATATATATATATATATATATATATATATATATATATATATATATATATATATATATATATATATATATATATATATATATATATATATATATATAATATTATTGAAGGATGATCAAATTTTACAGTGTATAGAAAGAGTGCTCAATACCATATAATAACGTAGAGCAAATAATTTTATTTGTTAACTTAAAATATAGTCACAACTCTGAGTTTCACGCTCAGTGCGATCTTCAGGCGACAATGTTTAAATCTCAATTGAGATTTAAACATTGTCGCCTGAAGATCGCATTGAGCGTGAAACTCAGAGTTGTGACTATATTTTAAGTCAACAAATTAAATTATATATATATATATATATATATATATAGATTTTGATATTTGAAAGAGTTTGTTTCTCTTTTGTCGCATCTGAGTTTGCTGCGCAATGCTCAGTATATAGCGAAATGACGAGAGTGCTCAAGAATGGATGTACGCCCACCCAGCCCCTTCAGACACCTAAACGAGCATATAATAAAGATTAGGTATTATTACGCGTTTGTTTCGCGAAATGTATATATCGATGATTAACTTACGCGATAGTATTCCTTCCACTCGCGAGCTCACTCTAAAAGAGTGTCCAGGCCTTGTGACCCTGGATGGGCGCTTAAAAGAAAAGAATACACATACACAAAGTCTATATAGCTAAGGATCGAATAACTGCGCATGTCAACGCGTGATGTACAAAGTTCAGGGTCATCGACAGGTGATATACATAATTTAGCATGTTTATTCATGTTGTCATTGTGATGGAGAGTGCTCAAGCGTACAACAGACAATAAAGCTGTTTATACGTACGCGAGCAATATATAGATTTTGATATTTGAAAGAGTTTGTTTCTCTTTTGTCGCATCTGAGTTTGCTGCGCAATGCTCAGTATATAGCGAAATGACGAGAGTGCTCAAGAATGGATGTACGCCCACCCAGCCCCTTCAGACACCTAAACGAGCATATAATAAAGATTAGGTATTATTACGCGTTTGTTTCGCGAAATGTATATATCGATGATTAACTTACGCGATAGTATTCCTTCCACTCGCGAGCTCACTCTAAAAGAGTGTCCATGAAGAAGGGTTTGGGGCTGTCAATTTCCCGTTTGTAATCTAAAATGACTGAAAATTGCAAATTTCGCAAGGCTATATTTTCCGCATTTTACAACATTTTGCAACGAAACTTTGGAATATTACTAATTTTGTGATGCTCCTTCAAGCTGTGATGGAATATTTGTCTAGACTTGTTTAGTTCAAAATTTAGTCTATTACGCAAATGGTCAATTCGGACTGGACTAGATTTCATGTCCTCACATTTTGATCCAGTCCTCGGCTTCGCACCAGACGTGATCAAATTGCGCGGACTTGAAATTTAGTCCAGTCCTCAAAGTCTGATTCGAAATATTACGTCCGAAACAGGCCTGCATGATAACGTACGCAATTCGGCCCTCGCCCGAAGACGGTAGACCCGCCTACATATACCGGAAGCTTTGTGGTTATGGGTGTTAATCTTAAACGAATACTTGTACTTAAAGCTTTATCGTCAAATTTAGTCCTCTCCAATTTAGAATTGCAAACCTTGTCACCACTGTCGCTATAATGAATCGAAAACTTGCTCGGTCGCACAAACGTAGTTGTTAATTCACTCGGTTTGCGCTATACCGGGTATCGTTCGATAGCGTTGTGTTATATTATATTTTTGGAAAGGATTCACAGGAGTATGACATGAATAAGACCACCCAATTCTTTTGAAATGCTAAATAATTCTTACAAATTTTTCTCGTGTAGGAATGATGGCGTGACCGTAAATCGTAATGCATGCAAAATTAGTAAATCAACTAAAAGTAGTGCACGTACGTTAATTTGGGTTTGCGGAAAACGAAACAGTTCGGAAATGTCGATAAATCAATTTATTATTATAGCCTATACAGGGTATATAAAAAAACTGAACTGATTTGAAATTGCTCTCAATTTCGCAAAACGGCTATGAGTTTATATAGCTTCTTTATAGCTTGGTACTTATAATGTAGAATAGTGAAAAAAATTCTCGAACTCAAATTTTGTAAACCAGGGGGTTGTATCTTTCCAAATATATATAATTGAATATCTTATATTTTGAAAAACAGTAGAAACTGTACAAACAACACCATATAAGGATAGACATTCCATATTTAGCAAAACGAACCTAACGGGGCAGATATTCAAAATAGTATATGTCATCAGAGCAGGCCCTCATTTCACCTTGAGAGCCTTTTCGCAGGCTAATTCCTTGCCTTTCTCCAAGTGGTAGAACAATAAATTAGATGAGAATGTATAGCCTAGCTAGCAAGCGACCATACATCGGAGAAGACTTCAAGAGCATGACCAACACATATAGTTTTAATGGATAAAATTAACTAAGAAAGCTGAATGATGGTGTCAAAAATGACAGATATATGAAGATTCCATTTTAACATGATTATCGAAAGCAATTCGTGATAGTGTTTTGTCTTTCATGCAACCTCATTTATTTTGTTATTGTATATGCATGCTAGATATAGAGCATGGTATTGAGTTGCGGTTCAGAGACGTGGTTAGATTAGATCAGCAAAACGTTTTGGTTTTTCATAGTTTGGTTATTTACTACATTTGCTTATTATCTAAATTATAGATAGTTGTAGTACAGACATGAAATTATTATATGACATACACTGTGCATGGATACAAATAAAAAGCGAATTTACAATTATAATTACGGTTTCACTTACATCAGCAGATTAATCATTTATCCAAGAACCAGAAACCAGCTGGAAAAAGTAAGGAAATAAAGTGCGAACAAAAACTGATAAATGCATGACTGTCTTAACTACCTGTATATACGCCATGTGGTCATTCCACATCTATGGATTGCAAAATTATTTTAGCGTTTTTTCCACTTTAAGTATTTTTGTCATGTACAAAATGACCGTTTTCAGGTTTTTGCGCGCATTGTTACCAGAAATCGAAAAAAGTTTAAACCGAAAAATATGTTAGATCATGAAGTATTTTAAAATCGTGTCGCGCAATTTGTTGTATGGTATAATTCTCCTTTGTTTCTACCACTATCAACTCGAATTATTCAAATTGATAGAGATTTTAATAAATTGTGCATTACATAACGTTGGTATATTTTGCAACTGATTATGTTGCCATAACTACCTGCCAATAGCGTACACACACATTTTCGTCCATCCCACCTGCGACGCAGTCTACATTTATATATCAAGATAACCTTACTAAAACTATAATTTATAGTAGCTACTTCTTCAGTTGTTGGGAGGCGCTCAAAAATTAAGGATGGGAGTCATTTTTCTTCCATTCATTTTCCTGAAGATTAGTTTAGTTATCATTGTTACGATGTCAGGAGAATTACAAGCAGAAGTATCTTTGAAAAAACAAATGAATTTTCGCAAAGTAAGAGATCGTGGTAAGTTAGTAATTTTCCAATCTTATTTTAATCATTAAGCGTATAATTATCGTTTTCAACCAGAAACGGCGCCCACTGAATTCTACTATATATATATTTGGCATAAGAACTCTTCAGTTTTTCCCTTTATATGTATATTTATAGAGAAAACAATCCAATGATGAATTTCTTAATTATGCGGGACGGTCTTATCAGTATTGTTCATGTTTCATAGTTATGACCTATGCATGGTGTTACGATGTTACTGCAAGTATAATTTGGCATATAATTTTGAAGTATATGCATGAACATACACGTTTTTAAACACACACTTTGGTTAAACTTTGTTTCGGGGGACAGCTGCGGATTGAGAGAGGTACTGTACAATTATATCGGAAATTTTAAAATATAAGCATGCAGATATAAGCAGCAAGTTCTTCTTAATATATATATTTTTCAGGTACATCGTTCAGGTAGTTATATAGTATTTTGTTCAGGTAGTGATATTATATTGTTCAGGTACGGTTAATTTAAATTTTTGTCTGTTTTGTTTATATTTTTCATGAAGTAGTATGTATTTCTCCCGAACCGCAGCTGTCTTGTCAGTGTCTTCGCTAGGCTACACTTATCTAGAAATATGTAGAAAGTCGTAGAAACCTCTCATATTAAAATATCTTCGAGTTGCTTCTTATATTAGTGTGAAACAAATGTATATGCAACGTGTAGTCTTTTATAAAATCGTGTTGGTTCCTGCATGAGCTTGTTGGCATCCAGTATTACCAAAACCCCATGCAGCCAGCTGCCAGCCATATATTGTCACTTTGTCTTTACTTTGCATTTCAACAAGTCGCTGAAACTCAAATCGTTCCTCTTCCTGAACTATACCTGAACTACACTTGATTCAACATTAACTCGCGTCGGACGTGTACTTGTGAGCTGCGTGAAATTTAATCTGCCTGTATTAAACTTATTGGCTACATACCCAGGATTATAGACTACCAAAATAAGAGCAATGAAGTAAAAAGTAAATTATTATTATTAGCTCAAAACGAGGAAGAAGCGAGAACGAAGTCAAGTGTGATAAACAACAAGGAGATAATTTGCATGCCCAACAGAATAAAGTAAATAGACCCTTGGGTGCTGTGATCACTCAAGCAATCACTCAACAAGTGGACCGATTCACAAATAAAATTGAATTTAAAAACAAAATGGAAAAGTTTATTGAGTCAACAAATTTAAAAATCTTGTATCTGAAGTTAGTGAACTCAGAAGGCTACAAGTAGCTAACTGTATAGCTATACTCTAACAAATAACGATGAGAATTTATCAGTAGCCTAAGTTATTTGTAGGTTTGCATGGCGATAAAACATATAATACTTTTGTTTGTGAAAACACAACGAGAATTTAGCAATTACAACAACACATAAAATGTCCAACAAGGGTCACCATTACAAAACTTTGTTGGACCTAATTGTCCCCGAGCCGGCGGCGCGAAGCGCCGTGCGAGGGTACTAATTCCCCCCGGCTATTTACACCCGGGGAAACGAAAGCATTAGCGAAGTCTAAAGTTCATCAATGAGCGCGGGCGTCGGTCACCAACGATGGGTGGTCATCCTCACTGATCTCAAAAATATGGCGGATTGTCATGAATAACGGACACTGATTGGTCCAATTTAAAGTTTGCATTATAACGACTGCATGACGACAGCGAAATAGCAAACATTTCTTGATTTGATGATTGATACATTTCTTGCAAATATATTTCATTTTTGCTCGTATTTCTGCAAGATTTTGTAAATTTCAAGAAAGAAAGGGCGAAAGAATCAGCTAAAAGAAGGGAGCCGACGTTAACGAAGGTAAGTTTGTTTTAAATATTGATTTTATAATGGCTTTAAAACCCGACGGCCTTTGCGTAGGCTATATGAAACAACTAAACAAGACAGCATATATAAATTTCAGTGTAACTTTAATATTGATTTCCTTTTTTATTATATTGAATAAATAAAAAATAAAGCAAAGACCACAGTTATTTGCAAGCGAGAATTTGAAATCATTTTATTGCAAACTCAAAGTTTATCGATAAAGCCATTTAATAGTTAAAGGCAGTTTAGTTTTATAAAGAACACTTTAAAACGTTTTGTGAATTGTTTGTGGTTGAATTTTACCTTAAATTGAAGCTGTATTACGTATAATTACATACCTAACATATACATCTGGCGTACCACAAGGCTCCATACTTGGTCCACTTTTGTTTCTGATCTATTGCAATGACGTTCAAAATTACATACAAGCAAACTCGACACTCGCACTCTTTGCCGACGATTCTAAACTGTACAGATCTCTTGACCTCCCTAACGCTAGTACATCGCTCCAGCACGACCTTGACAGCCTACAGATATGGAGCGTTGATATGAAAATGGATTTTAACACGACGAAATGCAAAGTTATGCACTTCTCCAAAAAGAAATTGAAAACTGAAACATCCTATATTCTTACTGGACAGCAACTCGAACAAGTTACGCATATCTCGGACCTTGGTATCACAGTCTCTAGCGATTTATCGTGGTTTAAACACATCGAGAACATTGCAGCAAAAGCCAACAAGACACTGGGTCTCATTAAAAGGATAAGCAAGGGCATAACTGATTTCGCTACAAGGAGATTATTGTACTGCACCCTCGTCAGACCCAAGTTAGAGTATGCTAGTAACGTGTGGTCACCCAGAGCCGTTAAACATCGATCATTAATCGAGAACGTTCGGCGGAGAGCAACGAAGTTCATTCTAAATTACCCAAAGGAAATGTCGTACACGGAAAGATTGATCACAACCAACCTCCTTCCGTTAGAATTCCGCAGAGAGATCACGGACTTGATTTTACTGTATAAGTCAAAAACCGGACTCATTCCTATGGACGTTAATAACTTTTTATGTTTGTACGAGCCTGGTTTTAGATCTCGCAATTATAATGAAAATAATTACTATTTCCTCTTAAAACATAAACAGCAGTACTTTAGAAACTCGTTCTTTGTCAGATCTGCAAGTCTGTGGAACAGCCTACCAGCAGATCTAAAAATCTGTGGTTCGCTTAACTCTTTCAAGATTAGTATACGTAAACATTATGTTTCTAAGTTAACTTCTTACAGTCCTCCTGGCTTTACTTAGATCTATAAGTTATAAAAGTTATTTGTGTAATGTACTGTACTAACGTGCTTGGCTCAGTGGCGTAACGTTATATCAGGGGGCCCCCGGTTCAAAATTTTCGAAGGCCCCCCTAGTAGAAGTGCCAAAAAGGCACGAGTCGAGCGCCGTATATGCACGACTTTTCTAGGGAGCCAGGGCATGCTCACGAGGAAAATTTTTGAATCTAGACTCTCTGAAATGCCATTTCCTGGACTTTGAAAAGAGATTTTACAGAATTCTGATCGTCAGAAAATAACATTGTATTTATCAGAGGCCCTGGCCAATGTTTTTGCTCTATCGCCTAAGCCTGGGGGCCCCCATTTGGCCCATTGGGGTTGGGGGCCCCGGGTTCTCCCGGTCTGAGCCCATAGTAATTACGCCACTGGCTTGGCTGCTTGTTGTTTACTTGGTCTCACGGCCTTCCTGAGGCTCCATATGATTCTGTTGCAAAATAAGTTTTTGGTTAGGCTAGTGCTTTGTTCGAGAAATAGTTAGAAATATTGACATTCACTTACTAATGACCTATTCCCATGTGTACCTCAGTACTTTTGTCACGAATCATGCATGCGAAAAGTCATTGTGCTCGGTGTGCAACAAGCAGCAAAGTCTAGTTATAATGTTGGGGTCAGGTGTCAATTGGGACGCAAGTCCTGTTCCTTTCTCCAGTCACACTTATGTCCTCTGTTTATTGTAGATGTATGCGTAATGATTGTGTTGTGACAAATGATTAAATTAAATTAAATTAAATATATGTTGGGAAATTGATAATTTTGTAATTGAAAGTGATATTTTTAGGCGATTTTCATTTGTAAGAATATTCTTAAAAAATTATCTTGTTAACATGACAACTACTCTAGATACTTCCTGTTCGGAAAATACAACGGTTTTGTCAGCAAGGCGAGGGTTTCTGCATGTATGTATTTTCTAGTTACAAAAATAAACGATACCAAGACTCATGTGAATGCCGGGATAATACACTTGGGGAAAAGTGATTTTAGTATAAACCTACTATAGTAGTAGGCTATCATGTATCGTGCGTTCTGATTGGCTACGCTACTAGTATAGGCTATTAGTGATAGCCTACTAGTAGCGACAAGCGGCGAAAGGCGCGAGAGTCAATGGCCGTTTTTAAGTATTAAAGGCTGCATTTAAAGGGGAAAAGCTTATCAAAATGGCCTAATTTTGGTTCTGGATTGAGTCCATAGGCGTACGGGACGGGGGGGCAGGGGACAGCTGCCCCCCCCCCAAAAAAAAGATTACAAAGTCGAAAAGTCGGGCAAATATTCAACAAAAGTCGGGCAAAAGTGGGGGGAAAAGTAGTGAAATCAATGAAATCTCTCTTAATAATAACCCCAGTTTGTTGGGCAAACAAAGCCAGTTGGGCAATATTCGCTTCCAAGTCGGGCAATATTGGGTTATCATAAAAAAAATGGTCGCCAAAAATTATTGTTCCGGAAAAAAAAATTTTGGGCACTGGTCGGGCAGAATTGGAAAAAGTCGGGCAAATTTCTTTCTGCCCCCCTAATTTTTTTTCCTTCCCGTATACGCCTATGATTGAGTCACCGTGTTGTACAACATGCCTTGGTGAGAGCAAGTTCATGGGATATAAATACGAGTGTATCACGTATCTAGACGTGTACCAAGCTGCACTGACGAGGCGTAGAACTAGAGCCGAAATATGCATGTCTGCAGGGTCTGCAGATTACATATACCGTATATATATATATATATATATATATATATATATATATATATATATATATATATATATATATATATATATATATATATATATATTAATCACTAGGCGAAAAGCCATAAAGGTATATAAATTAATCAACTCAACACATAACGTAACGTTTCGACTTTATTGTCTTCATCAAATATAATCTGTAAAGTAAGATTATATTTGATGAAGACAATAAAGTCGAAACGTTACGTTATGTGTTGAGTTATTAATTTATATATATATATATATATATATATATATATATATATATATATATATATATATATATATATATATATATATATATATATATATATATATACCGGGTGGGGCAAAAAAAAGTACGACAGTTTGATTCACCATGATTCAAAAACTGAAAAAGCTATTACGCTTAAATAAGTCACCGTATATTCTATGATGTTTAACTTAAATTTTGATGTACCTTTTCATGCAATATTGGCTGAGATAACTGTGCTTAAACGTAAGCAAACACCTTTGGAACGGCCAAGAATTAGCTGAAAAGGCCCTATTAAAACCAATTGAATAACCGTTACCATTTTCTCGCGATTATTGTTTCAATAAGTGGGTTGGTTTGACGAGGTCATGCAAGCATTGTCCTGGGTCCACACTTTGTTGAACGAAATGTCGACATGAGTGAGTATCTCCGAATCATGTAGAGAGACTTTCGTGTTCACAATATCGATAGGGATGACAAGTGGTAGCAGCAAATGAACAGCAACTGATCCAAAAAATTTTCGATTGTATGATTTCACGGGCAAGACGTTGCATTCGTGCTGGGGGACATGCATTTGCTGATGAATAGACAATTGTTTTTGAACTACGTATAAGCGTGGACGTGCTGACTATAGAGTATAACGCATCTCAACACAGTCAACAGAAGTTATTGTTGTATTAATATTTAATGAGTAATTTTTAGCTAATTTCGTCAGTTCCAAAAATGTTTACTCCTGCTTAAATGCATGTATCTTTGATAATATGGCATCGAAATGGGCATGGCATATATCAAAATTTAAGTTGGATATCGCTGAATGCCATTCAACTTGTTAGTTAGTGTTATTGGTCATTTAGTTTTGATTTTGCAGCAATTCAAACAGTCGTACTTTTTTTCACCCACCCGGTATATATATATATATATATATATATATATATATATATATATATATATATATATATATATATATATATATATATATATATATATATATATAGGTCATTTCATGATGGTTTATAATTATTTGTTAATGAAGTGAATTATGATGATTTAGGTGCTATATTTTTATACGAATATATATTATATATATATTATATATATATATATTATACCGGGTGGCCCAAAAAAAAGTACTCCGGTTTGATTCGAAATAACTTCTAAACAAGTAAAGCTTTTAAAGAGAAATAACTTGCATCAAATAGAGGAAGGACTAACTTAGATTTTGATATATTACAGTTGTATTTCACTTAAAAATTCACGGAGATATTAATGTTTAAAATCGGGAGCATATTTCTGGATGTGTCTGAAATATGCAAAAACGGCGTATCAAATATTAATCAAGATTTGCCCGACTGAAACATGCACTATTACCAGTAAATAAATGGCACTTGACAAATCGTTTATTATGAAACAAAGTATTATTATCTACAAAATAAAAGCAAGACTTATTCGTCCGAAATCGCATGTGTTCCCAGCACGAATACGTTTCCTTATTTCATGAGGCCACTGCATCGCGAAGGATCGTCATGGATCGTTCGTAGTAGTCTGAATTAGGGTATGCTGTCACAATGGAATTGTGGATTTTCTAACTTCACATTGAATGAATTTTCTAACTTCTTCAACGTTCTGAAATCTTGTTAAGAACACCCAAACTCTTTTGCCTTTTTTAATCTTGTCAAGAATAAACTGAGAATGAAACACGATCAAACCATACAACTCCATAATTAAAGGCATAACAAGCAATTCCCCAGAGACATCCAACATTTTTGGAACAAAACGTAACAAAATAGACAATAGTAGCGTTGACACTGTGATGTGTATTTGCAAAAAGCAATATCATTTCCTTCATTAAATAATAATATTCATCCTGCTCTAACCGAGAAATAATCAACTTTGTTTTGAACCCATGTAAAACATAAAAAAATTAGGCTATTTAAGAAAAATTTAAGCGCCTGCCTTCAAGGTCTTTCATGTAACTTTAAGTTTGCAAAGCCAAAGACCTATTAAATACTTTCATAATTTTGAACGTCCATGTTTCAGGAAACAATGAGCTAAGACTTACATGTAAGATGTCTAAATCTACGCCATATATCCCTTACAAACCCTAACGACAATTCGCTGAAATACCAGTTAGCCAGATATGTCAATAAGCAAGCAAACGCTGATTTTCGCTAATTTTAGACACATCCCAAAATATGCTCCCGATTTTGAACATTAATATCTCCGTGAATTTTTAAGTAAAATACAACTGTAATATATCAAAATCTAAGTTAGTCCTTCCTCTATTTAATGCAAGTTATTTCTGTTTGATAGCTTTACTTGTTTAGAAGTTATTATAAATCAAACCGGAGTACTTTTTTTTGGGACACCCGGTATATATATATATATATATCTATATATATATATATATCTATATATATATATATATATATATATATATATATATATATATATATATATATATATATATATATATATATATATATATATATATATATATATCAATTTAAAAATCAGAGACTATGCAACTTCGACCATCAATTTATTAAAAAAAAAATAAAACATACCATATTATTGTGATGTACGGGTTAGAGACGGGGGACTGGGGAGAGATTCAAGATGGCGTGACTGAGTGAAAGCTTAAATTGTTGCCCCCGCAGGGTTTTGGTCCCAGAGGGCCAAAACCCGAGGAGGCATTTATTGAAGTCCCCGGACGTAATAGTGTAATATGATATCAGTGTATACATACGGTGTATACCAGAGGCAGAGAAATTTAAGTTTTTAGGTTTTCGCCCGCAAAGCATTGGTGGGTAATATCAATGCTTTGCGGGTAATATCGCAAAACATTGGGGGTATTGAAGTCCCCGCACGTAATATGATATAAGTTGATGCAAATATAAATCAAGCATGAATTGTAAAACACGAATATGAATCTTTGATAAAAACTAACATTGCGCGTTTTCTGCAATGGCCTCGTTTAAAGCTATCAACTATTAGAAGCAATTAGTTTATATATTACAGTAAAAGGCCACAAGTTTAAAAGGTGAGGGTTCAAATTTTATTATAAAAGGCAAGTGAATTATTGGCGTAGTGCCGTAGCTGCGCAAGTTTAAAAGGTGAGGGTTCAAAGGTTGCGTTGCTTTCTGTAAGAATTATTATTCGCTTGGGTCAACACCTTGTCAAACGGCATTTTATTTCTGTGGTCTGTTTTACGTGTCTATTAATTAATAGACTTGTGAGGTACGTTGTTACTATCATTTGTTGGTGAAGGAGTCGATCCGTCAAATAACGAAAACAGTAACGCAAATTAAAAACTCCGTCTATCAAGATTCTATCAAGTATCAACTATACGATTTTTCAGACACATTAATCAAAACAGGAACCAAAAGACTTGGTTCACACATCAGTCAGTCAAAAACAAATACAAATATAAAAAATTGAGCAAAGCTTAACACACAACGGTCACATTATAAACGTTTGTAACAAGGGACTCATATAGTCATTGTTCCATTATATTGAAAAGCGCCATTCCTTCAGCCGGATAGACGCACAAGGATCAAGTTACACGTGGTTCACTTTTAAAGTTCGTCCAATTTTATCAATCTTCTACGCGTTTTGTTTATCAATCTTCTAAGCGTTTTGAAAGAAAGCCAGAAAGTAGTAATAACATTTTGTAAATTACCATAAGGCATGATCATTTTTAATTTTTAATAACAGCTAGTTAGTATACCATGATCAGCCGGGGGCAGTTTTAGTGTAAACTATTTCTAGTATAGTGTATTAAGATTGAATAAAACCGTTGAGTTCGAGAATATTATATTGGCGACGAGGACTAAAATTGCAACAACATTTTACTCTGGAAACATTGTAATTGATAAGGGATACGATACATGTTGGATTAGTGTTTTTATTACGTTTGAAATTCAGAAATTGAAATCCGAAAATCGATAAAAATTTTGGGAATAATCCAATATGGCGACTGCATTGGATTTGTCAGGTTTGGGAAATTTTGATCCGCATTCGGATCCAACTACATTATCCGTACGATGGAAAGAATGGTTACGGCGCTACGAACGGTTTCTGGTTGCTATGGATATAAAAGATGATACTCGGAAACGTGCTCTATTGCTATATGCAGCGGGAAACGAAGTAGAAAAATTTTTTGCAACGTTGTCTGAGGTAGGGGAAGAAAAAGATTACAAGAAAGCGGTTGAAAAGCTGAACGAGTATTTTTTACCTAAGAAAAATGTGTTACTTGAAACCCATAAATTTCGCCAGTTAAAACAAATAACTGAGGAAACAATTGATCAATATTGTACCAGGCTTAGACAACAAGCCATCATCTGTGAATTCTCTAACAGTGAAAATGAGATTAAAATCCAGCTTGTTGAAGGATGTTTATCATCGCGAGTGAGAAGAAAAGCCATTCAGGATGATTTATCATTAGCAAACATATTAGCATATGCAAGATCTCTTGAAATAACAGATAAAGCTGTCAAAACATTAGAAGAAGATTGTGGGCATTTAGCTCCCTCCTTGAGTGCGGTTAATGCTATACATAACCAACAAGACAAGTCGAGTCAGTATCATGAACGAACGAACAGACAGCCACATCAATCAGCAACCCAGTATCCTACAAGAAATCGATACTCCTACCCACTCAAGAATGCGGGCCGAGAAAATTCACGTGAGCAGCAACCGAATGGTAAGAAAATATGTTATAATTGTGGGGAAAATTATTATGCAGGTCATCTTAGTGTGTGTAAAGCAAAGGGAAAATCTTGTTTTTCATGTGGAAAACAAAATCATTTCGCGACTATGTGCCGTAGTCGTCAAAGGAACAATATTCCAGAAAAAGGGGGAGAACATTCAAGCCATTAATTGTACTGAAAAGCAATTAAATTCCTCTGATGAAGATTCATATGTCTTTGTTGTTACCCCACCAGTAGAAAATGAGGTTTCCCCAAATTCACGAGCAGTTAAAACCATTCCAGTTATTATTGAAAGGGCTCATGTTAAAATGATTGTTGACACTGGGGCAACAACAAACATTTTAGATTCCAGAGCATTTAATGAAATCAAAAAGAAAAACCCCAGTTTACATTTGCAACCATCAACACACAAAATTTATGCTTACATGCAATCTCAACCTTTGCCAGTCCTTGGGAAATTTGAAGGACTTATTGAGTCAAAACACAGAATGGCTGTTACAACATTCCATGTTGTAAACGGGGACGGTGGGTCATTACTAAGTTATTCCACAGCCACAGAGCTTGATATTGTGAAAATGAATGTGCATGCTGTTGTTACCCAGTCTAGTTCTACATCCTACACTGATCCTCGAGAGGATCATAAACAGTTTGGCAATGAGAACGCAGAAATTCCTAAGAACCATCAACCAGACTCACCAATCATGTCAAAGTTTAAAAAGGAATACCCAGCAGTCTTTAATGGCATTGGGAAACTAAAGGGTCATGAAGTACACCTACACCTTAAAGATAATGCTAAACCTATTGTGCAAAAACCCCGAAAGATACCTTTTCATCTCCGTAAACAGACAGAAAATAAACTGAAAGAACTGGAGGAAAGTGATATTATTGAATTCGTTCCATCAGGGACACCTACACCTTTTGTATCAAATCTTGTTGTTGCACCAAAGCCTAACAATCCAGCTGAAGTCAGAGTATGTATAGACATGCGACATATGAACCCAATGATAGAGCGAGAACGTCATGTTATCCCTAATATTGAGGAACTCTTTGAGGACATGGCTGGTGCTACAATGTTTTCAAAAGTGGATTTGACAGCTGGGTTTCACCAGTTACTTCTTGACGAGGAGTCACGATCTCTTACCACATTTCACCCCCACAAAGGTCTTATGCGATATAAACGTTTATGTTTCGGAGTAAATTCAGCACCAGAGCAATTCCAATATGCTATTCAACAAACACTCCAAGGACTGGAGGGAGTAAGGAACATTGCCGATGATATTATTGTGTGGGGAAAGTCCCAGAAAGAACATGATACCCACCTTGAAGCTCTCATGAAACGACTCTCAGAAAACAATCTTACCCTTAATGTTTCTAAGTGTAAGTTTAATGTAGACAGCATTTGGTTCTATGGTTACACATTAT
>CACRXK020005649.1:0-25508 GCA_902702795.2 Paramuricea clavata
CATTCCCGTATTCCCCCATTCCCGTATTCCCCCATTCCCGTATTCCCCCATTCCCCCATTCCCGTATTCCCGTTCCCTATTTTAAAGATAGCCCTACAATTCCATCCACCAAACGTTGAGCCCGGAATATATCGTTTTATATCGTTCTATGGTCGGTTAGCTGTCGGCATTAAATTACGCATCTTTCACATTTTCAATCCAATATTGTTATGCAAATGAACTTTTTCGTAGGAAAAATTTGCTTACAAAATTATTACGTGTTATAGTGTTTGGGCCACGGCAGACTGTGTTATGTAAATGTATTAAAATAAACCTTACGAATGCTATAAGCTCTTAAACATTAACCAAAATGTTTGTGGGGAAATCGTGTTTGGTTTTCTTGTCGTTCGTTCTGGGCCTGGCGAGTGCCGAAGGCGAAAATTCACTTTCCTATCGCGATAAATGTCCAACGTTTCAGATCAGAAAGTCGACGATTATTAAAACACAGAAGTCCATTCACGATGGCGCTGAGTTTCTGGGCAAGAAAATCACGACTTCTTCTCGTGGCTGCCACGAACAGTGTTGCAAAGCCAACGGATGTAATTTGGTGATGTTGAAATACGACGTCGAAAGTTCCCAAGAAAAAGTTAGTTGTTTTATGTTCAATTGTCGTTCGCCTTCGGTTTGTACCTTCTACCGACATTCATCGTATCATAGCTATGCTGCTCTCGAATACGAGGACAGAAAGCCTCAATATTCACCTAAAGATTATGGAAAAACGAAAGATTATAAAACAGGTATGTATACTTAATACTTTTACGTTCTACTTGTGATATTCTTTTCGAATTTGGTATAAAAGTTTATATATTGAAAATCATTCCGGTTATAAAAAGATGAGATTAACAAGACGTTTTTTATGAATATTGAAATGTACAATTGAGTTTATATTTTGTTCAATAATTTCAAAATACATGATGTTTTCATTGTTTAAAATTGTTGTGGAATATTATGAATGTTTCCAAATATAATTTGCAACATTTCGTTGCATTGGAACTATATTTTTTATATGTTCTAAGACCTTTGTTATTGCTCTGGGCATTGTATTGCTTCAGCTGTGAAGCCTTTGACATGGTTTATTGATTTTCATTTCTCATGGTCAATGAAGCACAACATATCTTAGTATTAAAGTTGCAATGCATATCACATCTGAGTAATTTTCAATCTTTCCATCTGCTGAAAATGTTGAATGTTCCTTTTATATGTTGTGGCTAGCAAGAATAGCATGATTTCAATGCTACTGCTAGATATTGTTGTGGCTAGAATAGTAGAATCTGAAAATTTGTGAGTTGCTGTGTTCTCAGATCTGACTTAGTTTCATCAATTTTTGTGCATCTTGCTATCTACAGAGAGCTTTGGCAAAAATGGACTGCCAAAATTTCACATTGTTTGGACAATTAGGTCATTAATCACAACATTCTGAATATTTAGTTTTTTTGTATTTACGGGAATGAAAACGTTAGAGAGTGATTTCGATTTGACTTCCATCACCTCTCAATGACTTAGTATGTATCTGATTAATTGGATATATGAAACACATCTAATTGGTTAATGGTCCCTTAATTGTAGCGGCAGTGGAAGTCAAAGCTGAACCCCTCTATTGTCCATCCAGTAGTAGCAAGGACACATTTCAGTGCAGCAGCAAATTCCAGTCAAATCTATCAAAAAAATCTTTAAAGCTTTTATAACTCACAACCTAACTATTGAAACAACATAAAATTTTAAGAACAGACTAATTTGAGAAATAAATTAAATTCTTGGGTCCATTCTCCCCAAATATCAAGATGAAAATTTGACAGTGCTAAGTTGCATTGTTGAATTTACACACATAGATGGATGATCTGTATATTCAGATAACCTACACATGCAAGTTCCTTTTAGACAAACTACACAGAAAATTCTATTCAGATTCTTTGTGGATGATCCATCTGTTTGCCTGTGTTTATACAGAAGGTGGATTGTCAAACAAACCGTCTTCTCGTTGCCCATGTTCGTCTCTTTCTCGATCCTTTTAGATGACGATAAAGTGGAGACAACAACAGCAACAACAGAACCACCCAATCCTACAACAACTCAAAAAACATACAAAAAATGGGGAAATATCAATTGGTTTGAGGCAACTACCACAAGTAAACCAAGATATGTGAAACCAAAATACGACAACAGCGGTTATGATAAAACTAACTCTTGGGGAAGGAAAAACTTGCTGGATGATCAAGATCTTGACAAATTATCAACAACACACCGTTCTTATAATCGTAAGACCACTGAATCCAAGAAAGCTAATCCCTGGCATGTGGATGAAAGTATGCCCAAGGAAACCAAAACCAAGAGCTATGATAGCAGAAAGTATGGAACATATGATCACACCCAGAAAGCTGACACATTCAAGATCCCAACCAAGAAGACCACACCAGCGGACGAGGAAGAGGACTTTCCTAGACGGGTGTTTGTTGATAATAATCCAGATTTTCCTGATGAACCACGTAACCATCACAGCGAACCAGAAACAAAAGAAACCAAAATGCAAACCACAAAGAGTCCAAATTTAAGAATTACAAAAGGTGAGCTTTAACCCATTGAGCACCAGTGCTCTCCCCTTGACGAGTGAAGTCGTCTGGTGTTAGACGACTTCACAATTGTCGCATATTTGGAAACTGTTGGTGCAATATCATAGTGTTTAATTTACATGAAGTAGAACACATGATATCATGCAAAATTAAGGAAATAAACAAGTATTTGTCATTTACTAATTGTTGTAAGCAAATAAAAACAGACACAAGGATTGCTTGATGTTGGCTCTACCAATTTGATGACAAGGTAATTTAAACACATTTCTGCCCACAAAGCACGGCCAGGAATAGACATAATTATATACGACATGTTCTTTAACTGGAGTATTTGACACATTCTGACCGGAATATTTATTTCATTGTTATATCTGTTGAAGGCCATAGTAAGGCGAGACCTTGTGATAAATAAATACTCCAGGCAGAGAACATGTCTGTACTGTATAATATATAAAACTACAAATTTTCGTAAATTAATGTTTATGAATTTCAAATGGTTTATGTATCTGTATACTTTTTCTCGCACAGGTACTACGACAAAGTCTCCCCCTGCCAATCACTTTGTCATCAAGAGATTGAATATCCAAGACAATAAAGCAGTCATCCCATTGGCTATTGGGCTCGTGTTAGCGTTACTCCTACTTTTGGGGGTAATATTCCGTTTGAAGACATCAAGAAGACGGAGAACCAAGGCATTTCTTACAGACGATGCAGATTATTTGATAAACGGAATGTATTTATAGACAGAAACATACCCAGTTTCTTTTATTTGATCATGATATTTGTTATGATTCACTGGCTTAGTTTACACAGTTTGACTGCAAGATGTTAGACATGTTTTCAATGTCATCGTTTTGATAGGCAAACTGCCATTATATGGTTTGAAAGCAAAGTTAAAACTGTTGAAAGGAAGCCATTGATATTTGTAATATTTTTTTACTGCATGGCATGGTACACACGTAAAAATCTCACATCTTGTAACAAGTCTGCCAACAAGCCGTCAACAAGATGTATTGTTATATATAACAACTTGTTGACAACTTGTAACAACCTTGTCGAAATTATCAGACTTGTTGCAAGGTTGTTCTGACAAGCCCGTTACATACTTGATATAACAAGATTGTTACAACCTTCTGTTGACAACCTTGTAACATCCTTGTTATATCATGGCTGTAACAAACTTGTTAGCACAGTCTTGTAACAAGTCTAATAATGCCATCAAGCTTGTTACAAGTTGTTAACAGCTTGCTCCAAACTTGTTACAACAAAATGGGAACAAGCAGTGCGAACACAACTTGTTGACAGCTTGTGAACAGACTTGTAACAACTTGCTTGCAGACTTGTTACAACTTGTGCGTTTTTACGTGTGTACTCTAAGTCAGTCGTATTGATTTACTTTGAAGTAATTTTGAATTGAAGACTCATGTGTGAATTGTACATAAGAGGTTCAGATTTTACTTTCACTACCAGGTTAATCGGGTAGATTAAATGCATCTCATTGGTTAATGGTCTCGTAATGGTAACCATATTGCATGAAGAAAAATCTGAACCTCTTTACTGTCTAAACTTGTCAGTTTCCAAAGGTTAGGTAGCACAGATTAGATTGCTAGATTCAAATATTTTGTAGCTGTACTAAGCTTGGTGACTGACTGATTAGCATATGTCTGCGCTTTTAGGGGATAAAATTAAGCAGAGTTACAAATAGGTATTTTTGTTATGGACATGCCGCAGTAATTAATTGCTTGAAAGAACTGGTTGTGAATACACACCGCACCAAAAAGCAGTGCTGGTAGCCATTTATATATTATTGTGTTTGAAAATATTGTGCTTTGTAACAGCTTCAGAATGTTAATAAATGTACATCATCAAATTTATAATAGTATTCAAGATGTCCATCAGTCACATAAGAAAAGTAAAGCCACCCCCCCCCCCCCGAATCACTCAATTGACCAATCGGCTTTCTTCCTTATTTAAGTTATTTTGCCCGCGAAAATTTCGAAAGCAAGCAAACTTTTTCAATTTCTTTATAATAAAATTGCTTAAAAATTTATCGGCAATTGCTGATTATAATGACAAGAAGGAAAGATTTTTAGATGGACAAATAAAGAGCGTTAGCAAGGACGTGTAAAATCTATATTTTATATGAACTATGGCAACTCCAGACGAACTAAACTCGACAACGACAGGTTTGTTGTTTTGACCGCTTAAATGTTTTTTTTAAAATATTTTTTTAATTTGTATGCCTTGTATGGCGTTGTACGTTATAGGTCAAATCAAAGGAAGAAATATTGTTGCAAGGGAAAGAATACAAGCAATCCAAGCAGCTAGTCGGTAAATAAAAGGGCCCATAAAAAATGGGGAAAATTTGTTTAATTTAAACTGTTCAAGAATATATAGACTATAGTCCAAATGTCCAATGTTCGTCAAGTCTGTGCACGTGAACAGTTTATGAGAAGCACATGTTGTACTTAGTTCTATTAAAAAAAAATTAAGTGTTGGCCACGCTGGCATTTTACTTGCACATTTCCTTAAAATTGAGAAATTGTCTGACAATTAGCTACGTCAGTTAAAATTAGAGCATGTTCTGTTGCAATTTTACACTATTCTAAATGTTCTATCTTTCACGAAAAACTAAAAATTTACATGTAATTTGTGAACTAAAATTATTTTTATACAATTATGTAGTGGTCTTGTATTTTGGTGGCAAATAAATAGAATTGCAATAGTATACTTTAATCTTCTTGCTCCTGGTATAATAAAAATATAAAATGAATATACAGTTATAAATGTTCGGATAAAGTACAGACCAGAAACCTTTCTTTGAAAAGTTTTCCTCATTGCCATTGGCAAGTTTTATTTTTTCTTGTAGTCCTGTGTATACGGCAAAAAAGTTGAGAATTTTTTCTCGCCAGCTTTTGGACAAGGAAAATTTGTTCGCGTGTACGGCCGCCAAGAAAAACATGTTTCGTTTCATTTGGGGGGGGGGGGTAATTTTAATTTCAGCTGAAACATGATGCGACTGTCACAGCAATAAGCGTAGAAAGATACTAAGAATTTGGACGGCAAGTATGCTGCAAAAAAATGCCTTATTTATATATAATTTTAATTGGTTTTGGTCAGTATGGATGACTTAAGTGGTGGGGGCTAAAATCACCAGCAAATTGGCATAACTCAAATCATTACCCTCCTCTGTGAAAATTATTACAGGTGCTGAAGCCCCCCGTGGTCATGGAGTTTAAATTCACTTTATGTAATTGAACACAATATTGGTAATTTATGTTGTCTTTTAGGCAGCGATGAAGAATCTTCATGCATATTACCGACTTACTCTGATCATTATCCCCCCCTCCCACTTTGACTTAACACCCCCTACTTTGACTTCTGGGGGTTGGCTATACCCCTCCACCCCTCCTGTTCCGGCGCCCCTGAGTATTACGGGTCGGCACGAAGCTCTAGGAAGATGTTCTGTGAATAAGCTATTGAATGAATAAGCTATTGAATGGATTTTCTAAAGAACGAAGCAAAAACAATATTCCTTTTGTTTTTGTAAGCCAATTACATCTTTTGTTACTGTCATAATCAGCCAGTCACAGAGCATCTTACTAGAGCTTCGTGTTTACTGGGGTAATACTTCTATGGTTATGTCAGACGGTCTGGATGTGAGATAAATGTTTTAATGACACTCCATGCACACGAGCAGCGAACTTGCCAAGGAAAACTTGTTCTTATCTACACCTACGGGGGTTTAACGCCTTTCTCGCGCAAGCTAAATTTAATCACGGAAATATAATTTGAATAGTTCAAAAGCAATCAACTGTGCCATAGCTACTATTTGCTATAATTATATGACGTGATTTAAACTGTGAAATTATCAGTCTCTTAGAAACCGAAGCACTAACGGAAAATATTTTTGCTTTAATTAAATTGCGCTTATAACTTGAAGTGCCAACACATCTAATCATAACTACTCTTCTAGTGCTCCGAGCCTCATTGCCGGAGTTTGAAAAAGCAAGAAATTTGAATATCTTGTCATAAGAGTAGAAATACTTCGAATTCGAATTTATATATTTTCGAAGGTGAATACTTTTTTCCAAACAAAAGTGATGGTCAACCAGAAATTCGGCTTAATATGGCTGATTTTCTTGATTGTGCCATTGGACATCTGGAAAGCTGGACAGCTTGTTCACGCTAGAAGGTAAACCAGCAAAAAAGTTTTCTCTTTTAATTTTCGAAACATTAACTTTGATCTGAAAATTTATACTTAAGGAAAAATGTCAAACGAACGTTTTTATACAAAGTTAAAGACAACTTTTACCTTTTGAACTATAGACCTGCCATGTTCCAAATTCTTGTACGAATGAGGCAAAAAAAATATTGTATGTACGAAGAGCTGAATGCAGTTAATGTGATTGAAACGGAATTTTGCGATTTAAGACGGAATTTTGTTTAGGTTTTTAAAAAAATTGGGCTGAGTAAAATTAAAGTGAAAGTTTCATTTTTAATTAATGTGAAAAAATATTGTGGTTGAGCGCCGTTATAGCTTAAGTATTTCTGAAAAAGCACTCTTAAAACTTGCTATACTTAATAAGGATAGATATTTTGCGGTTACGAAGAAGCGTTTTACTTAAACTGAATTATTTGAGATAGTGACGTGGCGAGAACGGCCGGTTTCACTATAATAAATTACAAGTATAGGAAAAAATTACAATTCAGATTCTAAGTATTTTCAAATGAGTGTCAAGTTAAGATCTGTTAAGTTACTTATAGTTCTTCTGACATTTTTGAAATCATTTTTGAAAAAATTTTCGTCTTCAATGGACCTTTAACCTTATAACTAAAATTTTGATCTAGACAAAAATTTCATCACAGCTTGAAAGAGCATCACAAAATTAGTAATATTCCAAAGTTTCGTTACGAAATGTTGTAAAATGCGGATAATATAGCCCTGCGAACTTTGCAATTTTCAGTCATTTTAGATTACAAACGGGAAATTGATACCCAAATCGGGTGTTTGGATATCAATTTCCCGTTTGTAATCTAAAATGACTGAAAATTGCAAACTTCGCAAGGCTATATTATCCGCATTTTACAACATTTCACAACGAAACTTCAGAATATTACTAATTTTGTGATGCTCTTTCAAGCTGCGATGAAATTTTTGTCTAGACTTGTCTAGATCAAAATTTTAGTTATAAGGTTAAAGGTCCATTGGATTGGGGTTCTCAACCTTCGGGATTGGGGTCTACACTCTACCCTTTAAGCTCTCCGTTCATATCGAGATTCGGATTCGAATCACACGCGCTATCCGATGGGATCGGATTACGGATTGGCGCTGTGCCTTTAAGCTATTCCGCCTGAGCGGAATTTCAGTTGACACTCTACCCGTTGACTTTGAGCTATCTGCTAACCGGGATTTAGATTCTACAGTTTGTCCTATCGGGGTAACCGAGTCTACTGTCTATCCTTTGAACTATGCAACCTGAATCCCAAAAGTGTGAACTCGTGAGGATATCAATTTCTCTCACAATTGTTTCGTCAAAGAATCTGACAGATTTAATCGAGTTATTTATTTCTTCTAAAGGTTCCAAATTCCTGACGACAATATTGATCATCTCGCAGAAAGAACAAGACGGAAAATCACACAGAAGCGATCATGTAAGTTTCACAAGTTGTAGCTTTGACAAAACTGTATTAGCCTTTTCTTCATCTTCTCTTCACTAGAGCAAAAGCTAAAGACTTTTGGTGCTGAACGAACCTACCGTAGTTATTCCCCTCAACAGGGCCGTATGCAGGATTTTTTCCACCAGAGGGCAGTATTACATATATGCTGGAATAAGTACCCAAATGAGTTAGATGTATGTTTATGCCTGTCCCATACAGAATCATGTATTCTGATTCACAAGATATTATAAACGGCATTTGGCTTAATAATTTGTAATAATATTATAAAATTAGTAAGTTCAATTTTCTCTGGGGGCAGTTGCCCCTCCCCACCCCCCGCATACGATCCCGCTCCTCAGGATTTTCTCTTATTTTAAACGGGATTAACTGTGTTTGAAATACTGTGATATTTTTTTAGCCTTGGGACACTTCAGATAAGGGTGTTAACAATTTGCACGATTGAATAATTAGGCGTAGAAGTTTGAATCCTTCTATTCTTGGGCACTTTGTCATCGATAAAAAAACCAACACTCGGTTGGCACAAACGTTGTGATGGTCAGAATCTTGGGTTAGGCTCAAAATCCCCCTGTAGCCCTTAATTAAATAGTTTACAGGCGTTAGGGGGGAAGGCGCCGTTTCCTGTGTATACTTCCCAAGAAGGTTGCCATGGATTTTGAATTAGAGCATTGTCAATGTAGACGATCATGTTTACGTATATCCACAATTTCGCATTAACTTTAATTTAAAATCATCCATGATTGATAAAATTAGATATATCAATTATTCTCGCCAGGGCATACTGACAACAGGGAGGGAGTGCTGGTCAGTATGTAGTCATGGTTAAAGCGACAATTTCACAATCATCTTGCTATCTTGTTTTGTCTTTCCAAATCTAAAAAAAAATTAATTGGATAAGGAAATTGGTACACCCCCCCCCCCCTTGCATCCCCTGTTTCGAGGTTAGGATGGTTTGCGCAACTCTCCCCACCCACCCCACCCCTACGCCCAACCGAGTAAAGGAGCTTCGGAGGCGCAGTTGTCCCAGCAAGTTCCTTTCACCCCTGAGATTCTGGGTTCAATTCTCGCTACATTTCGTTCATAAATTTCCATTCTAGCATGTGCTACAACTGGATTCAGGGGATTCTGTCGCGCATCTCTGGAAGATAAACTTGTAAACAGCGATGGACTGTGTGCAGAATTCCTACAAGACCTACTAAGTGATTGCGTAGCGAATAACACAGTTTCAGATGAGCTACAAGCTAGCCAAATACAAAGCTCCATCAGAGAAAAATGCGAGGATGTCTGTGGGGAAGGTATGTTGTGTAGTTATATTTGGTCAGCTATTGAGTTGATATGACGATTTTACAGTTGGCTGTTAGCCAATCAGAAATCAAGAATCCTTTTAAATAAATATTTGTGTTAGATTGTATTGTATTGTATTGTATTGTATTGTATTGTATTGTATTGTATTGTTTTTGTATTGTTTTTGTATTGTTTTTGTATTGTTTTTGTATTGTTTTTGTATTGTTTTTGTATTGTTTTTGTATTGTTTTTGTATTGTTTTTGTATTGTTTTTGTATTGTTTTTGTATTGTTTTTGCATTGCATTGCATTGCATACATGTCATTTTGTGCAAATTTATTAGATGGCGAAGTTATATAAATAAATAAATAACTTCTACTTACTTCTACTGTTACGAGAAAGATTTAAGGCCCATTTACACGGGCGATTTTTGCTGCGATTTTAGTTGCGATTTTCTCCTTTGGAGGATGTGAAGGAGTAGATTACTTAATGATGTTCTTATGAAATTTCATAACCTGGAACATTTATAACTCATCCACTCCTTCACATCCTCCAAAAGGAGAAAATCGCACCTGAAATCGCAGCAAAAATAGTCCGTGTAAACAGGCCTTTAGAACGACCTTGTCTTTGGAGCTTAGTCTACACATGGATAATAAAATAAATGGATAGGAAACTAGCTGACGTGACCTAATGTTGTCAATGGGCTGATGGCGTGGTTGGATGTTGAAACCTAGTTGCAAACCAAATTCTCAAAAACGGCACGCTTAGCAATAATACAGCTAAACATTTTAGTCAAAGAGCAAATAAATATAACCACACCATTCTACGACGAAAACTCAATTTTAGCAAATATTTCAAGCACTAAACAGTGAAAATACATCGCAAATTTCGTTAAAATTTGTGACGCCAATTTCGTAGCTACAAATGTAAAAAAAATACAAAACAAAGACGAAAAACATTTACCTTGAATACCTTGTTGTGGCTTAGGCATGTTTTTAAAACAATTAGACCAGTTTATGCTTCAATATCACCCTTTTAAAGTGGAAAATATAGCAAAACAACAAAAATGCCGAGAACTTTGGTAATATTCGCAAAACGCGTGACGTCACGTTTTTCAACAAGGACACAGTGTCTCTACTCTGTGACAAGGATGAGTCAATGACGTCAGGAAGTTTCCTGTCCAGTTATTTTACGATCCATGGTCTAGATTAAAACTGTTTAGGATTGCGACAGTTAGACCATATGGAAACCAGGTTTTACACTATGGAGATCGCGTCTCTCCATGGCTCCCTAACGCCTGCAGCCATTGAATGACCTTACCAAACCTCGACACTCTATTTTTCTAGACAAATGTACGTTCTTCGACGTGCTCGTGGGGGAGTGCGCAACTACGAGAACAGTGTATTATCACACAGTGTACGGCAGCATGTCATTGTGTCTAAGTATGAAGTTCATGGGTTGTATGGGAGTGGAAAATAAATTTGACAGTAAGACAGAATGTGAAGCAAAGTGTATCAATGGTAATGCTGCTGTGAAGAAGCGAGGTATGTACTAATTCAAAGTTGACGAGAGTTGATAAGAGTTCATGAGAGTTGATAAGAGTTTGTGGTCAAAAATTCTCATGAACTCTCATCCTCGTTTGACCGAGGCTTTAGTTTCCATTTTTGACCGGTTAAACACGATTGCTGATCGCTCAACTCCGCTTGATCTTTGAGGAAGCATTCTCGGCGAAATTGAAACACGAAAAATTTATAACCAAGAAAACCATTACAAATTAACTATGCAGGCTAACGTAATATGTAACGGGTGCACAATACTTCAAAAATTAATGTCGTTCCCGGAGCCAAACGTCGAAGCGACGTCAAACAATAGCCGAGAGGTTAAGATACGCCGGTTTACAGGTACGAGTATCGCCATTTTGTTTACCAATTTCTGCTGATGTCAGCATTTTTATCCGTAATTTCTACCCGTTTCCCCGCGATAAACCATGGTCTACACGTAAACGACAAACGGGTACGGGTGTTTTCTGTTTACTATTTGTGGGCCGTTTCAATGCTAAAAAACTTCAACATGTTACTCAAATAAATAATGCACATATGCTCGACAAAGTTTTCAACAATTTATGGCGAACCTCAACAGCGAAAGTTACCATTCTCTGATCGGTTTTCTCACGCCGGAGTATCTTGAATTTCTTAAGTGACAAGTCGTTCCCGATTTACGGGTACGGGTACGTGTATATCACTCGTACCCGTAAACCGTCACCGGGGTATCTTAACCTCTCTAATATTGAACATTTCAACGGTCATTGACCGTTGACCGGCCATTATTTTTAGCCCTGCAGATCGTAGTAACTTGTTTAAAATGTTTGAAATTTTTAGTTACTGCATGTCATCTGATTTTTTGTTATTTTATTGCCAAAAGGAAATTCCCAAACCATTGAACAGAGGGTCTCCAATGTCGCCGCAAAGAGTAAGTTATATTTGACCTTCTACTATTCATATAAAAGCATTCCAGTGATCGAACTGTTTCATTGTCTTTTCACCGTTTTGAAAATCCCACTATTCTCCACGCCTTTCAATCATTCATTGTTTTGACGTGTTGGTGACGTTATGTGAAGGACCTAGCTTTAGCAGACGATTCAACTCGATATGTACACCACAAATGATTAATGTATATGTTGTTGTTTTAGCTTGTCTTATGGGTTGTGCCCATGGCGGAAGATGTGTTGATGGAGTGTGTATCTGTGCTGAGGGGTGGACTGGGGTAGACTGTATGAAAGGTAAGATTCACGTATTTGTCATAATAATGAAAACTTTACTTAAATGGATATTTAGCTTATATATACAATTGCATAATAATAGTAATAGTAATAGCAATAGCAATAGCAACAGCAATAGCAACAGCAATAGCAATAGCAACAGCAATAGCAATAGCAATAGCAATAGCAATAGCAATAGACCGGCTTTACGATAAACTAAACTACTTTCTGTTGTTTTCAGAGGATTGTATTCCCAAGTGTGAAAATGGAGGAACATGTGAAAATGGTGCATGTACCTGTACAGCCGGATACGCTGGATCTGCTTGTGAAAGACGTGAGTTGCGTTGTCTTCTGGTGTTAACCAAGTCATTGCCTACATTATTATCATCATCATTGGTGTTATGATCATCATTGTTAATCAATCTTAGTGTTATCACTGTGTATATACTTTACAGAGGTCCGGTTCGGCTGAAAATTGCATTCGGCTGTCATGTTGTCGCCATTTCACTCGCTATTCAGTCGCTATCATCACCATCACCATTAATCACCCTCACCATCATCACTCCTCACCATCACCACCCCACACCATCACCACCGTCACCATCATCGCCGTCACCATCATCACTCCCACCATCATCACCCCATGTACCATCATCACCCTCACCATCATTACCCCCACCATCATCACCCCATGCACCATCATCACCCTCACCATCATTACCCCCACCATCATCATCCCATGCACCATCATCACTCTCACCATCATCACCCCCACCATCATCATCACCCCCACCATCACCACCCTCACCATCATCACCCCCACCATATCACCCCACCATCATCACCACCACTATTATCATCACAACCACATCCAACACCATCATCTTGGCCTTGATTACAACCACTTACCTATATGCAACCATCAATTTCTGTCGTTCTTCACACTTACTTATCTTTCTTTGCAGCCATCTGCGTACCATCATGCAGAAATGGTGGAAAATGCGTGGCTCCAAATGTGTGTGAATGTGCTCCGGGCTGGATTGGGGAAAACTGTCAGAAAGGTATCATCATAACCAATTATAATTCTTAAACTAAACTAACTTTTATTATATTAGATAGCTCTGTCAGTTCTAAACTGCTCACCCTAGAGGTCCAGTAGGTGCAAGCTTTTACTACAGGAGGAAAACTAAACTAAACTTACTTATGCTAGATAGCTCTGTCAGTTCTGAACCGTACGTTCGCCACAGAGATTGAGTAAAGACCTCCCTTTTTAAAATACTAGTTACTTTACAGTTCAAACAACTAAACATCCATTCACTTTTCTGTTTTCTATCGTAGCTTTTTGCGAAGCTCCATGTCTTAACTTGGGGCAATGTATTGGGCCAAACGTATGTGACTGTAGGAAGAGCTACCAAAACGATCCAAATGCCTTTTTAATGTATGAAGGAAGTCGCTGTGAAAAACGTAAGCTTGCTATCTTTTTATTGACAAGTAAACTTCTTATTCTAACAAATTATCGTTTCAAAGATTTTTGTAGATGGAAATTTGGGGTGGAATTTTTATACATTTATTAGACCAAAACAGAAGCAGTTGTGAAAAATACAACTATAGGCCCTCTGGTGGGAATCGAACCTTCGGTCCTGCGATTCCGGTGCAGTGCTCTAACCAACTGAGCTACAGAGACCAGTTGTCGAACTTGCCCAACCAACTACTCCTGGTTAGGTCTAGGGTGTTAGCCAGGCGGCCGTCCGACCGTCCTATGGACGGCCACTTCTGAATTTGGACGGCTAAATTTTAATGGACGGCCTAAGGGAATATTTTCTTTAAATAGCAACCTACAAGCTTTGTAATATTTCTTGAAATGTTTTTGTAACCATTTTGATGATTCTTGCATGAAGTATCAAGTAATGTGAAACCGCTATTTTAAAAAACAGCAATCGCTTTATCGCTCGAGCGCCATGTTACAATTACAGTAGTGATCATACCATACGTGTGCTTTTACTAAATTTAATGACGGAAATGTGCATCTAAAACTAAAAGTAAAAAGGTTCAACGAATAAAACACCACAATTCCTCAACAACAGAAAATTGCGGCCACGCCCAAAAGCAGGTGACCACGCCCGCAAAAATATGTTGCCACGCCCACAAAATTATTTTGGATGGCCACTTTTGAAATCCTGGCTAACACCCTGGACTTAGCTCTAAAGTTGTATCGCTTGTCTTAAAATTATATTGAGCGAGATGCCCAATCTCGATAAATTATCAATGCGTCTATTGAGAGGGAGTGGCAGTACTCAATATAAGCAATAAGCTGTCGTGGTTCTTGTCTGAACTATAGGAGAAAAATACCAGGATTTTTTATTTGTTGTTGCAAAAACTTAGGTAGGGTATAGGTGGGTTTTTAAAATTTGTTTTCTTTTAACGGCAGCACAGATGACACAAGCATTCGTTAAATTATTCATATCAACTTTGAAGCACAGGTTATACTTTATATATACCTGTAGCTAGTACAAAGCTAATGTCAAAAACTATAATATAATGTGTTTTCTTTCTTTTCTCTAGCCATGTGTCGTGATGGATGTGTAGGAGGTGTTTGTGTGTTCAACCGAAGTGAAAGTGCCGAAATGATTTGTAAATGTTTTCCGGGTTACTCTGGTGACGATTGCTCCGTTGGTAAGCATCTTGTATGGTACTGAAAGTGCTTATGCAACGAACGTTCACACCGCTTTGAATCTGCGTGTAGCTCCACATACTATGCTATCGAGTTATGTGTGTGTTAAACACTCAAGTCGACTAATTAGGGCTGTACGCCTGCGAACAGGCAGTAACACAAATATGGCGACTTTCTTGCAGATACGTGTTCGCCAAGCGTACCTATTTTTATAATTGTATTGTGAAGAAAATTAGCGGTGCATTGGATACATTAGAGAGGTTAAGATACCCCGGTTCCGGTTTACGGGTACGAGTATCGCCATATTTTGTTTACCATTTTTTTTGAAATACAGTGCCAAAAAGTGAAATACAGTACAGTTTTAATTAACTATAAGATACAGCCATTTCTAGCAGAAAATAATATAAAAAAACAAACATTTGTGACAAAAATGGCTGGCGTTTTTAGTAGATTTTCTATTAAAATTATATATATTAAAATTAACTATTTCGCATGTGACCTGCGCACGCATGTGACTGCATAAATTTTTCATGTATATTATTAATAAGTAATAGTATGGTTTGGTTTCTCGTGCAATTTGGAAAAACATACACCCATGAGTTTTTCAAAGACTTCAAATTTTGGTCGTCTTTGAGAATGACGTGCATGTTTTTCCCAAATAGCACTCAAAACCATACTATTACCTATACTTATAGGGTACCAGTGAGGTACGCTTGAAAATGTAGAAATATCGCACCCCAATACGGTTCTACTCTAGTGTGCCTATACAACTCTCCTAGTAGGACTTTGACAATTCTCATTTAATCTAAAGATATATACCACCACAGCTTTGTCAGCTAGTTGCTAAACACGTCGAAAATAATCCATTATCTACATTTTAGAAAATGACTGTGAGAAAGTCCTCAATCATGGCATCTCCACATATTACTTGGAAACAATCTTGTCATTACGTCAATTCTCGGCAGCCGAGCTGGCAACTAGATATTCCTGGAGTCTAAGTGCACTACAGAAGGCAGCGTGTTTCAATTATCTCGAGAGTCTTAGCAAATCTTGTAATGCCACCAACACAACACGTCACTATGAGGAGTGTAATCAAGTTTGTAGTAAGTAGCAATTATTGAAATCTTGAATGTTGGTTCCACTGTTACGTTCTGATACTTCACTTTTTTCAGCCAAGTATACCACGTAAGTAAGCGGTATTCTCAGTACTCCCGCTATCTGCGGACTTAAAGGACATTGGCATTAAAAAAATTAGTTTAGTTCATTTGAAAGAACTCTTAAAACTATATATTAAACTCTATTACAGATTGTTTATATCTTGCTTAGTTTTCAAAATATTTCGACTGAAAAAGTGAGCTGTTCGCCATCTTGGATTACTGAGGATATGCATGTTACGTGGTAAATACTATTTCGCTGACCTCAGAATGACATTTCGTCAAAACCTTTTTCTTCAAGATTGGTTTAGAAACAAATTTGGCATAGGGTTAGGTTAGGGTAAGGATTAAGGTTAGGGTTGGTGTTGGGAGTAGGGTTAGTGTTAGTAAAACCGTTGCTTTGTTACGTTTTGTCACTCTGAGGCCAGCGAAATAATATCTTCCATGTTACGTCAAACTTCGTTTTTGGTTGCTGTCTGAAATTTAGAAATGATTAAAAACATTTCAAACAATTTTGGATTGTTGCTCGGTCATTTTAAAGTAGTTTTTTGGTTAACCCAACTTCTGACGTCATCAAAACCATAGTTAATGAGGTCAAGAATTAGTCCAAGATGGCGGGCAGCTCATTAATTTCGGTCTAAATATTTCGAGAACTAAGCAAGATATGACAAATCGGTAATAGAGTTTTTCATATAATTTTAAGAGTTCTTTGGAATGAGACAAACTAATTTTTTATTGCCAATGTCCTTTAAATTTTGTTTGTGTTAAACGACCAGCACACTTCCCAAGGTATTTAAAACCGTAAATAAAGTTCTGGCATGATGAGATGAGACTAAGAAATGCTAGATCTTGTATATGCAATGGTGTTTTTCTCCGAACTCGTAGTTTTAGGTTACTGAATTAATACGTTTTAGAAAACTGTGCTTAATATTGTTTCTTGATTCTTGGTTGGAACAATAAGGAATTATTTTTTTATAATAAGGAAAAATTCTTTTTTTATAATAAGGAATTATTATTTTTTTATAATAAGGAATTTTTTTTATAATTTTTTTATAATAAATACGTTATAAAGCGTTTGCACCCAGGGACCAACTCAACAAAAGCCAATGGCGGCCATGTTGGTGTTCCAGACAAAAGAGTCAAATTAAAATTCTTCTGAATTGGAACACCAACATGGCGGCGGTGACGTCATGTGCAAACGCTCTATTCGGACACCACGTGCATATTAGCTTTCGAAACTACTGGTTTTCGAAACTTCAGTAATAGAAGTAGTAATCGTTGATCTTTTCAATGGAGATACTTTTTTTATACGCACTGTTTTGTAAAATAATAGGCCTTAATAATGATTTACAGTAAGACGGATAGATTGCAGTAATTTTACTTTCGTACACAATACAAAATGTACACAAAAATTTAGTTTTTGTTTTTTTTCTCCTTTAGTCCCCGCCTCGACAGGTCGGGTATGTGACAAAATCTGGGAGCCCTCAAAACTGGCGTTGAAAGAATACAACGAGACAAGATGGTACCACAACGATGGTGTCTGTGAGACGTTTTCTTTCAAAGGATGCGGAGGAAATGCAAATAACTTCAAAACTGAAGCGGATTGTAAACATACCTGTATCGGTAAGTATCAATACGGCGTCTTGTTAAGCTCTGGGTACAATACACTTAAAGTGCGTCTAACCACTAATATGATTTTTGGTATGTGTAATATTTGGGCCACGCGAAGAAGAAATGTAATTTATCTTTATAATAAAAAGTCACATCTTGATCAACTTTTTCACTGTCAAAGTTTCCGAATATGATGTCATTAGGTGAATTGCAAATTAGTTTTCCTTTGTTTTTTGTACCAAAATTTCACCTAATGACATCATATCTGGAACATTGACAGTGAAAAAGTTGATCAAGATTCGGTTTTTTACTATAAAGATGCATTAGATTTCTTCTCAGGATGACCCAAATACTACACATACAAAAAATTATATTTGGGGTTAATTGCACTTTAAAAGTCTCACATTTTGTCAACAAGATGTGTTCACAAATGTTGTCATTTTGTCAGCTTGCTACAAGGTTTGTCAATAAACAGTTGAATCAAAACAACCTTGTACCAAGTTGTCAACAAACTGTTGACAACGTGTCAACAAGCTAGGAAAAGCAGCACGAACACATCCTGATGACAAATTGTTCAAACAGCATTGGAACAAATCCGCTGCAAGTTTGTTACAAGTTGTGCGTTTTTACGTGTGTATATGTGAACAGTTCTCTATTTAGAGTTTTAACTCACTTCACTATATATTTAGAGCCACAAAGAGCATGCGATATTTCTGACCTATATATTGATTCTTTCTTTTCATAGAACATTCTGGCAGTGAAGCCCATCACTACAGGGCCAATCCATTGTTCCCCCGAAGTAAGTTCGTTTTACTTATTTGAATTACTCGAGTATAATTGATCAGTATAGGTTAGTAAGAAGGTCATTAGTCAGGGTCTCGTAGTCACAATCCAGTGATCGGAATGTTTCGTTATTTTTTTAATGTTCTGAAAATCCCACTATTCTCCAAACCAGACTTGGAAATCCTGATTCGCCTTTTCAAATGTTCCTCAAAAGTGCGTAAAAACAATCGAACGTACGGCCCTGCCATTCCGGTGCAGCGCTCTAACCAACTGAGCTATACAGAGTCCAGTTGTCGAGCTCTGACCACAAGTTCATGTATATATACTGGCATCACTAAATGTGTAAATACTGGCATCACCTTAGTATTAAACTATTTATACATGAACTTGTTGTTGGAACTCGACAACTGTCTCTCTATCTTAGTTGGTCAGCGCAGTTCGATTCTTATTGCCAATTCTTTATTTGATTTGTCAAGGAAGTATAATGTCTATGATACTCATTTCTATTTTATGTTTCAGTGCCCGGTGTGTGCTATGCATACGGTCGAGGCCACTATCGTACATTTGATGGCAAGAACTACTATTTCTACGGAACTTGCAAATACCAGATGGCTTATGTTAAGGACCCCTTGATACGGTTCAGTGTTGTATTGATCAATGACCCATATTGCGACATCAATGATCTCTGTAATAAGAAAGTTGAAGTAATAATGGAAGGCGCAGTTGTTGTTCTTGGTAATACAAATGAGAATGGAATTCCAGATGTCACAATTAACGATGAGAATGTGGCTATTCCTTACAAGAAAAAGACACCCAGTATCAGAATTGTAAGTATGATTTCCAGTTTGATATTTGTAGGGACTGTTTTGAGGACGGCAGCCAAACAAACTCTTTGAAATATATGACTTATGGAAATCTTGTCAAAATTTAAAGTTTATTTATTTCACACTATATAAGTTGGTTTTACATCAAGAAAATAAAGTTACAAGACAGAAGAAAAGTTTTACAAAAGCTAGTTAAGAGATATTGTTTGAAAGTGTACGATAACAAAGTAGCTAGTTGGCCATGTATTTACTATCATATAAATTTAAATTATTTAATACAGTTTCAGAAGGTTAGTGGAGCCATACCAGGGCAGAGCAATTTTAATGAACTCTGTTAGAAAAACTACATTTCACATCGAACTTTGCTCACAGACTCAAAAAACTCATTAATAATTCATGAAGAAAATTTTTAAAAAATGAATGTTTAATCAATGTTTGTAAATCGGATAAGATTTATCCTGATTTACATAAACTTCAGCTTTGATTTTCTCGGCTTAGACAATGTTTATTTGCAAAATTACTTCGCCAATTAACTCATAAGATGGGTCGTTTTTTAAGCACGTTAAAACATTCGCATCCGATCTTTATCTGATATAAAATCTCTCGCCTTCGGCTCGAGTTTGTATATCAGGTAAAGATCGGCTGCTCATGTTTTTTAAAGGTCGACTGCTCATGTTTTAACTAGACTTTTAAGTCCACTATGTCAGACAGTAAACTGCTTTATCTTCACCAACAGGCAGGACGATATGTCATTGTGAAGAGCGCTGATGGTGCGTTGGTTTACTGGGATGGTCGAGAAGACTTAATGATCAAAATACCAGACACCTTTAAAACTGGCGCAGATGGTCAACATCAAGTCTTTGGTCTCTGCGGTACCTACGATGACAATCCAGGCAATGATTTTGCCAATCCACAAGGAATCGTCTCGGAGAGCATGAGCACTTTCGTGCAATCGTGGAAAGAAGACTCGGACGGATCATGCGATATGACAACTGAGATTAAAACACCGCCACCATGTTATTCTCCCTCTAAGAGTATCAACGAGGGGATATTGAAGGCTCAAGATATATGTGACGTTTTAGATGGACATAAATTTACAGGCAAGTATGCGTAAATTTGCAGTAAACTGAATCCATAATACACCCTTCCGGAGCGTACTCAGCCCTGGCTACAGAGCCTCGTTTTTGTGATTTGAGACAATGGATTTAGGGTAATAACTCCATGTCCTACATATACCAACATAGAAAACACATTTTATAACCCTTCATATACGTTATTATACATCATTATATACCATTACTACTCATTACTCCTCATCTTACATTGTTGTACATTATCCTACATAATTATACATAAATGATAATTATCTATCATTCATGATCATGGATTCAACATAACATAGCATCACTATGCATCATTCAAGATCATTCAACATCATTTAGCATCACTATGCATCATTCAAGATTATTCAACATCATTTAGCATCACTATGCATCATTCAAGATCATTCAACATCATTTAGCATCACTATGCATCATTCAAGATCATTCAACATCATTTAGCATCACTATGCATCATTCAAGATTATTCAACATCATTTAGCATCACTATGCATCATTCAAGATCATTCAACATCATTTAGCATCACTATGCATCATTCAAGATTATTCAACATCATTTAGCATCACTATGCATCATTCAAGATCATTCAACATCATTTAGCATCACTATGCATCATTCAAGATCATTCAACATCATTTAGCATCACTATGCATCATTCAAGATCATTCAACATCATTTAGCATCACTATGCATCATTCAAGATCATTCAACATCATTTAGCATCACTATGCATCATTCAAGATCATTCAACATCATTTAGCATCACTATGCATCATTCAAGATTATTCAACATCATTTAGCATCACTATGCATCATTCAAGATCATTCAACATCATTTAGCATCACTATGCATCATTCAAGATCATTCAACATCATTTAGCATCACTATGCATCATTCAAGATCATTCAACATCATTTAGCATCACTATGCATCATTCAAGATCATTCAACATCATTTAGCATCACTATGCATCATTCAAGATCATTCAACATCATTTAGCATCACTATGCATCATTCAAGATCATTCAACATCATTTAGCATCACTATGCATCATTCAAGATCATTCAACATCATTTAGCATCACTATGCATCATTCAAGATCATTCAACATCATTTAGCATCACTATGCATCATTCAAGATTATTCAACATCATTTAGCATCACTATGCATCATTCAAGATCATTCAACATCATTTAGCATCACTATGCATCATTCAAGATCATTCAACATCATTTAGCATCACTATGCATCATTCAAGATTATTCAACATCATTTAGCATCACCATGCATCATTCAAGATCATTCAACATCATTTAGCATCACTATGCATCATTCAAGATTATTCAACATCATTTAGCATCACTATGCATCATTCAAGATCATTCAACATCATTTAGCATCACTATGCATCATTCAAGATTATTCAACATCATTTAGCATCACTATGCATCATTCAAGATCATTCAACATCATTTAGCATCACTATGCATCATTCAAGATCATTCAACATCATTTAGCATCACTATGCATCATTCAAGATCATTCAACATCATTTAGCATCACTATGCATCATTCAAGATCATTCAACATCATTTAGCATCACTATGCATCATTCAAGATCATTCAACATCATTTAGCATCACTATGCATCATTCAAGATTATTCAACATCATTTAGCATCACTATGCATCATTCAAGATCATTCAACATCATTTAGCATCACTATGCATCATTCAAGATCATTCAACATCATTTAGCATCACTATGCATCATTCAAGATCATTCAACATCATTTAGCATCACTATGCATCATTCAAGATCATTCAACATCATTTAGCATCACTATGCATCATTCAAGATCATTCAACATCATTTAGCATCACTATGCATCATTCAAGATCATTCAACATCATTTAGCATCACTATGCATCATTCAAGATCATTCAACATCATTTAGCATCACTATGCATCATTCAAGATCATTCAACATCATTTAGCATCACTAAGATCATTCAACATCATTTAGCATCACTATGCATCATTCAAGATTATTCAACATCATTTAGCATCACTATGCATCATTCAAGATTATTCAACATCATTTAGCATCACTATGCATCATTCAAGATCATTCAACATCATTTAGCATCACTATGCATCATTCAAGATCATTCAACATCATTTAGCATCACTATGCATCATTCAAGATCATTCAACATCATTTAGCATCAC
This sequence comes from Paramuricea clavata, assembly GCA_902702795.2. Lineage (NCBI taxonomy): Eukaryota > Metazoa > Cnidaria > Anthozoa > Malacalcyonacea > Plexauridae > Paramuricea > Paramuricea clavata. The sequence continues at coordinate 22,727 of CACRXK020005649.1, forward strand.
TATGCATCATTCAAGATCATTCAACATCATTTAGCATCACTATGCATCATTCAAGATCATTCAACATCATTTAGCATCACTATGCATCATTCAAGATCATTCAACATCATTTAGCATCACTATGCATCATTCAAGATTATTCAACATCATTTAGCATCACTATGCATCATTCAAGATTATTCAACATCATTTAGCATCACTATGCATAATTCAATATTCAACATCATTTAGCATCACTATGCATCATTCAAGATCATTCAACATCATTTAGCATCACTATGCATCATTCAAGATCATTCAACATCATTTAGCATCACTATGCATCATTCAAGATTATTCAACATCATTTAGCATCACTATGCATCATTCATTCAACATCATTTAGCATCACTATGCATCATTCAAGATCATTCAACATCATTTAGCATCACTATGCATCATTCAAGATCATTCAACATCATTTAGCATCACTATGCATCATTCAAGATCATTCAACATCATTTAGCATCACTATGCATCATTCAAGATTATTCAACATCATTTAGCATCACTATGCATAATTCACAATCATTCACAATCATTCAGCATCATTCAGCATCATTCAGCATCATTCAGCATCATTATGTAATTTATGCATGTCACATAATTTAATTTGCCGGCGGATCTATGCAGTTTTAGTTAATATTATTATCTCTGATATTGTGTTATTATTATAGGCTGCAGGAAGCTTATTTCAACACAGGAGTATAAATTGATGTGCATGTCAGATGTGTGTGCATGTAACTCTACTCGGAGAAGTGACTGTGCGTGTAAGGCTTTGTCTTTGTATGCACGTGCTTGTCACGTGGAGATGGAGAAAGTGGACAAAAATGAGCAAGACTGGAGAATTAAAGAGTGGAGGAGTGATGGACTTTGTGGTGAGTTGAGTTTTCTAAAAATAAGTAAACTAAACTAAACTAACTGTATTTATACTGGATAGCTTTATCAGTTCCAAACTGTTCTCCCTAGAGGTTCAGGAAGGATCATCTCGTGTTGATCCAGTATTACTACAGTAAATTCCTTCGCTTATTTTTCCGCGTTACTACAGGAGGAGGTCCAAACTAAACTAACTTTATTTATATGCTGGATAACTCTATCAGTTCTAAACTGTTCTCCCTAGAGATCCAGTAAAGGGCATCCTGTATTGATCTTGTATAACTACAAGGAGGAGGCCTAAACTACACTAACTGTATATACTGGATAACTCTGTTAATTCTAAACTGTTCTTCCTAGAGATCCAGTAAGAGCCAACCCTTATTGCTGCAATGTAACTGCAACACCGCCTGTTGTCAATAATTTCTAAATTACTCAACTTTACCCTATCATGGTAAGGCTTGCCAGAATATATAATCGAAAGAACTCGATAAATAATATTTTTATATTCATTCATTTTAGAGGAACAATGTCCAGCCACAATGGAATGGACAGAATGTGGGTCAGCATGTCCTCTAACGTGTGCCAACTTAAACAGTCATCAAATCACGTGTCTTTCTGGTTGTGTCGATGGTTGCCATTGTCCACCAGGCTTGTGGAAAGACGGACAGCGATGTGTACCAAGGAATCAATGCTCATGTGATCATGCTGGTATATCCTATAAGCATCGCAGTATTCGCAGATCTGCTTGTGAGGAATGGTAAGTTTCTCCTACAACCAAAGGCGGCATGTAGTAAAACACTGACTACCGGAACACCACCGGAACCCTAACCCCCAACCCTAACCCCAAACCCCAAACAAAATGGTGGTGTTCCGGTGGTGTTCCGGTGGTGTTCCGGTGGTGTTCCGGTGGTGTTCCGGTGGTGTTCCGGTGGTGTTCCGGTGTTCCGGTCGTCAGTGTTTTACTACATGCTACCAAAGGCCGGTTATCAAAGTGTTCGTGATCACAGTAGGAATTTTGCATGGGTAAATTCTAAGTTTTGAAGGATTTGTAAGAAATGTTTGAGGGAACTGACTGTTTAACACTTTAAATAGCTTGTAACTTGTCTTGATGAAAACGTTCGTATTGATATTTGGTGAGAAAAGATTTTGTATCAGATATTTAAAGCTTTTTCGATCGTTGCTAAAGGAGATGGACGGGAGGGAGATTTTCAAGCTTGCGGCTATTTTCAAGATCATTAAAACGTGAGAGAATCAAAAAGGAACTTTTAACTATCCTAAACCTTACCCCTTCCCTAAACCTTACTCTGAACCCCTTCCCTAAACCTTACCCTGAACCCCTTCCCTAAACCTTACCCTGAACCCCCTCCCTAAACCTTACTCTGAACCCCCTCCTAAACCTTACCCTGAACCCCTTCCCTAAACCTTACCCTGAACCCCTTCCCTAAACCTTACCCTGAATCCCTTCCCTAAACCTTACCCTGAACCCCCTCCTAAACCTTACCCTGAACCCCTTCCCTAAACCTTACCCTGAATCCCTTCCCTAAACCTTACCCTGAACCGCTTACATAAACCTTACCCCTCAACCTTACCCTAATCCTACACTAAAGCAAACTCTGAGTTTAAAGTTTGAACTATCTTGAATACCTGCCTCTCGCTTTCATCCCTTTTAGCCATTACCAAGCTCTTTTGCGGTCATGATTTCCGTTGTGTTTTTCATGAATAATTAATAAGAACTATAAATAATTATAGATATTTTGTTGTTCTATAGTATTTGCGAAGGTGGATCTTGGGATTGTATCAAACTCAAATGTGGTGGTAAGTTTGTTGATTGGATTTGTTTGTTTGTTTGTTTTATTTTGTTTTGTTT